>KK351035.1:150608-170848 GCA_000671755.1 Glossina brevipalpis | reverse complement strand
TTAAAAATCAAAATTTTTCTTTTTTGGTTTTTGTTATTAAAAGTTAGTGAAATAAGCTATAAAAAATTAATACTGAACTTTTCTCAAATTATATTTTGGGTATAAAAAATCGGACAAAGAAAAAAAATGTTGCGGTGTACGAGTTTGGCTTTTACCCACTGTATATATATAAATCGTCCTCTGCTTCTTAAGTTATTTAGCAAATAACAACATGATTTGCTGTGTTGCCATAAAAAAAGGCTCAGTGCCAACACGAAATACTTTGTCTGAGCCTTAGTAAAGTCGGCGATTAGTTTATGTTGATTATTATCTCTTCTTCTTCATTTAAGTGAGTTTTTGGATTGTTACTGTATTACAGATTCTTGTTTTTTTTTAATTGAATTATATTTTTTTGTGCTAGAAATTATATTACGAAAATTTTGTCTTTTCAGTTGTACTTATATTAAATATTTAATTTCAAGAAATAATGTAATTTCTAACATAAAAAATAACTCAATTTTGTAGCTGCGGTAATCAGAGATCTTTCATTCATTTCATTTTTGAAATAAACTCTAAAAGAAATTTTTATGGTAACTTTTTTCTTGCTTTATACTCAATATTAATGCAAATTTGTTAAAAGCAAGACTAAATTTTCATCTCGTCAGATTTCACCGCAGAAAATGATAATCACGATCAAAATGGGTTTACATTAAGGCATTTTATTCTTGATTATCGCTTTCAGGACGAAAAACGATAATCAAAACTTAAGTAATAAACCTTTAGTAACATCTCTGTTTTCGGTTATTTCGAATTTGTTGGTAAATTCTGGTATATCTGCTACGCTATCAAAGAAAACAGCTGTCCGATAAATGAGGAAACATTAAAAATTTCTCAACTTAGCTATTCTTATTTGTTGGAAAATTGTTATCTTTCGCAAATTATGTAGTTAAGAGCGTATCCAGGGGATCAAATGGACCATTTTGTGCATTAATAAACAGAGCAAAATTAATGTAACATTAAAAATATACAAAGTAAAAGAGAGAGTTTTGGGAACAACGTGTTTATTTACTTTACATAAAAATAGCAAATAAATATATAAATATAATAATATTTACATATATAATATATACATATCAAGCTCGTGTAGAAAATGTTACGGAAAAAGTGGACCGTATTGGATAAGCCACCATTATCTGGGCCTGTGTTAGACGTTATTGAAAGTATGGGTTTTGAGTTAATGACTCCTGTTCAGGTAGCTTTCATATGTGTGACGATACTTAATATTATGTTTAAAATAAATATATTTTTATTCTAATCAAAGGCTGCTGCTATACCCTTGCTACTGTCACGCAAGGATGTCTCTGCGGAGGCTGTAACAGGCTCGGGAAAAACATTAGCTTTTTTAGTGCCTTTATTAGAAATGTTAACCCGAAGGCATAATGAATCATCGTGGACTTCTAAAGAAATTGGTGCAATAATTATCTCACCCACAAGAGAATTGGCCGCACAAATCTCCGAGGTATTGCAACTTTTTTTGATGCATAAGCAGTTGAAGCATTTCCATCAGCAACTTATAGTAGGTGGAAACAGCATAGAAGAGGATATAAAATGTATACAAAAGGATGCGCCAACCATATTAGTATGTACACCAGGACGTTTGGAAGATTTGTTTCAACGAACTGGTACCTTGAACTTAGCGGGTCGTGTTAAAAGTCTAGTAAGGATAAGTAGCGGCATTATATTAAAAATATCCTTTACTTAAGAGCTTTTCTTTTTCTCAAAGGAATTTTTGGTTTTAGACGAAGCTGATCGTTTGTTAGATTTGGGTTTTAAAACCACTATTAATAATATATTAGCCTTTTTGCCGCGTCAAAGGCGTACTGGATTGTTTTCGGCCACCCAAACTACAGAAGTGACGGATTTAATACGAGCTGGTCTTAGAAATCCGGTGTTAGTCTCCGTTAAGGAAAAATCTACTATTAAAACTCCGTTACGATTGCAAAATTATTACAAAATTGTAGAGGCTAATGAAAAATTTATTGAATTATTGAATTTCCTCAATTCGCCCACCGTACGCGAAGCAAAGATAATGATATTCTTTCCCACATGTGCTTGCGTGGAATATTGGTGTGCGGTAATGCCTCAATTTCTCAAAGAACGTTTAATTTTAAGTACACACGGTAAAATGAAAAATAAACGTAGAAATGTTATAGAACGTTTCCGTAAAGAGGATAGAGCTGTACTCCTTTGCACCGATGTATTGGCCAGAGGTTTAGATGTACCCGAAATTGATTGGGTTATACAATGGGATCCTCCATCCAATGCGTCTAGTTTTGTGCATCGAGTGGGACGGACGGCTCGCCAAGGTAATGAAGGTTCCGCTTTAATATTCCTCTTACCCAGCGAAGATGCATACGTCAATTTTTTGAAGATCAATCAAAAAGTGGAATTAAACCCCTTAAAAAATGAATGCATTCAAGAACAAGTAGACTTGAAAACAACTTTAGAGAAATTGCATAAATTGCAAATGAGTGACAAAAGCATTTTTGATAAAGGAGTCCGTGCTTTTGTTTCTCATATAAGAGCTTACACTAAGCATGAATGCAATGCCATTTTACGTTTGAAAGATATGGATCTGGGTAAAGCTGCTACTGGCTATGGATTATTGCAAATGCCACGAATGCCAGAGTTAAAAACTTTGAAAGTAGATAATTTTATAGGACCAGATTTTAAAGTAGATATCCAAAAACTATCTTATCGTAATCCACAAAAAGAGAAAGTACGTCAAGATAAGATCAAAGCTTATGAAGAAACTGGTCTATGGCCAACTAAGAAAAAACGTAAAAAACTAACTGAATCATGGGAACAAAGTAAAAGAAATAAATTAGATGGCAAAACCAAAAAGGAGCTTCGTAAAGCGAAAAAGTTACGTAAAAAAGAAACCGATGCAATTGAAGAGAAAAAAGGCAAAAAACGTAAAGCCCATTTTACCCAAGAAGATGTCGAACAATTAGCGAAAGACTTATTATTATTTAAAAAATTAAAAAAGAATAAAATCTCTGATGAGGATTTTTGTAAAGAAATGGGTATAGAAGACGAATAAAAAGAGCAATTAATTAATATTAAAATTAATATTAGAAATGTAGCAAAAACATAGCATTTATTATATAAAAACTATCTGTCGCTTAAAATAGACAAAAATGATAATAAATGTAATATACTCTCAGCGGCGAATCCTTGAAGTTAACAAATATTTCGTTCTTATGAGAAATCAATTTTAAAACGAGTGTCATTTGGGTCCATTTATTAAAGTTCACAGTATATCAGTAAATATTCCAGCAAAATTGCAATGTACTTCGGACAATGACGTATCATAAATAGGATTTGTAAACTGTCAAATATTTCAAATATTATTTTGTGTATATTCAAAACTGCAAACTGTAACAACTGTGGTTATTTATAAAACTAATCAGAAATATTTTTAATCCCCCTAGCATTGGTTGAGTTGCTTCTGCGAAAAATTAATTTATTTCTATTTCTATTCAAATCACACACAACTCCTTCTCGTGAATAGCTGAAACATTACACTGTATTTTGCTGCCATCTCAATCAAGATTTCTTTTATTATCTTTTCAAGTTTTGTCTAAGCCCAAATATATCGTACACTGTTGTTTTTTGCTAGTATAGGCAATCTGTTAATTCGATTTTATATCCTACAACATCATATGCAGATGACGTCTACTAGGTTCCTGTGGATATCGGTACAATTGAAGTGACAATACGATCAGATCTTTACTAAGCTTTTGTAAGGTGTCAGTCAATATCATCGACTTTTGCATGGTGTCAATATCATCGGCCAATAACTTGTTTATAATCCTTAACAACTATAATGATTGGTGCAGCAACAACAACAGCAGAAACTGCAGCAACTACACTAATTTGAAAGATGAAGCTGGGGCCGTTGAACCGGCGCTGGAGCACCAGCCGCTAGCTTTAATTTGTCTTCTGAAATAACGGTCGTTTTGCCTGCCACTCACAGTGTCTCCGTCGGCCGTGTAAACTGGTGCACAGGCCAGGAATATTTTCTGTGGAATCAAGCCGTGTAAAATAAAGAAATAGGTAACGCGCCTTGTGCAATACCTCAAGCGTGGAGTGGAAAATTGCATAAAATATGTTAAATAGATATGTGTCCCCCCATACGCTAGACTAAAGTATATGACGTCTAAATATTTTCTAGAACTGGAACTCTTTTTATTATAAAATATATTTTATTTGTTTATAAAAAATTTTTACTGACATTGATTGAAGCACCTAAAGGATATAAAATTTCGATATCTTAGATATGAAATGATATAAACGCGAAACGAAAGCAATTACATGTCTTACGTCATTTTTGGTTTTTCGTTTCATACATGTATGTGTATATAAGAGAACTCGCAAAGCCTATGCTTCGTAGCCTATGTGTAGAATGCTTTTACTCTCAAGGATATCTTTCAAGGAATCCTCACATATTTAAAGAAAGCCTTGTTTTTTTGAAAATAAAATGCTAGAAATAATTTTAAAAGTTATGTATTTATAGAAAATAAAAAAGTCCTATAATTTGCATTTTTAAAATTTTTTAATTTCTTTATAATTGCAAAAAATCTCTTGAAAATGTAAGGAAAACGATAGAGCTAAAAACATGGCTTTGAAAGAAATATATTAATATATTCTAGTTACACATAATTTTTGGATAACTAAAGGAGTTTTGTAAGGAAAAAAGATTTGTTTGTTGTCGAAATAACAATTAAGTTTAAAGCGAATTCACATTTAATGGCGAAGTCTTGCAGCCTCAAATATATACGAAATGTTTTTGTTGTTGGATAAGGAAAAATAATAATTATAGTAACGCAAATATTACATATACCGGGACAGTCATATTTGGACTCGATAGACAATGCGTCGTATATTCTCATAATTAACCTTGAGAAGATTTTGCCGATAGTTCTCGATAGGCGTCTTGCAGCGCTAACTGCATATCGGGTGTCAATTGACTGGCGCACGCCTGGAAGACTTCGGAATTGGATTCAACTTCTTTTACAATACCCAACATACGTTGACCCAATTCAGGAGTAGATTCTATCAATTTATGAAGGAATGCTTGGGCTATAATTGATACAATGCGTGGCAGATTGCAATTATTAGCACCCAAGATGACGGGATGATTAGCTTGTATTAAATCACACATGTAATCATAAATATGCGGAGCTTCGTCGCTATCCTCTGTTACCGGTAAGCTTGAAAACCTGAAAGAAAAAAAAAAAACCGGTAAATAAAAAATATAAATACAAATTTTAAACTAAGTACATCTATAATTTTTCAAATTAAGTCCACTTACCAAACACTAATAATTTCATCTACATTCTGAAGGGCCGTTTTATTGTATTTTAATATTTTGGTAATAGCAGAGATTGCATTTTCCGTAGGGCTATTATGTTCTGGTTCACGGCTTTTCGGATCTCGAATAAGTTGCACCAAAAGAGGAATGATTTGTGCGCAGGTGACAGCAAATTGTTCACCCCCGTATTGGGCCAAAACACCACAACCATACGTAGCCGCTTGCCGCACTTCCGGTCTTTTATCATTAATATATTGCAAGAGGGCAGGCGTGAAAAATTGTTGATAGGCAACACAAGCAGGGCCGCAATACTCTGAAATAAACATTACGCATAGAACTCATAATCAAATATTACTTGATTCACATTATATGAATATCTGACTTACCGATTACATCGTCAAAAGCGCACAAGCCCCATTGGCGATCGGACCAAGAGCGTGCGGGATCTAGTAGTTTTATAAAATGCTGTGCTATCTGATCGAAGTACGGCAAAAACTGAGTTTTGTTGGTCATGAATAGGGCATGCACAATATCGACAATTTTCGATAGCAAATATGTATCAGTATCATCTTGTTCGATCAATTCTTCTTCAACTAGATCATCATAATCTTCTTCATTACGGGCTTGAAGACGTTTATCAGCCCGTTCGAAGTGTTCCTTCATATATTTGCTGATAATCTCCAGTACTTGCTTCATTGACTCTTCGTTCAGACAATTTGGTCCTAACGTCTCAATACACTTGGCTAAGGAATGAAGCATTTCGGATTGCACATCTGTTTCGGGTTCAGTATTAATAACTTTCAATAGTTCTGGGCAAATATACAACCACATGCCCTCCAAATACTGGGGACCTTTGATTTTGGCACAATCCAACAAGTATGGCAACGATTCAGCAGCTGCTGTGCGTACGCCATCGTGAAAATAGAATTTCAACATGGGTACCATTAGTCGCACCACTTCCTCAGCATAATCAGCAAAACCTTCTTTCAGTTCGCGTGCATAACAGACCAGCATATCGCAAGCTGAAGCCTTATCGTCCATACCAGCCGTACGTATCGCAAAATTTTGTTGTTCTCCCAAATTGATAAACGACCAATCGACGTCGCCTTCAATGTCTTCAACCTCCTCGTTGTCTAACAAAGCTACTTCGGGTTTCATTGCAGCGGTATGCATGACAGTCCCCATAACCAAAGGTAAATACTGTTCGAATTGTTTGCCTAAAATCTTGCACATGCGAGCCCATGCCGTAATCAAGTAAGCCCTCTGGGGATCATCATCGGGTAAATCACCTTCCGTATGAGTCTTTAACAACATATCCATAACTTCGCCAGCGTCAGTAATAAATTTTTCACGTCCAACAGCCAAGCCAATGAGACTTACGCACTCAATTGTTTTACCTCTTAGTGTGCGCAAATCCTCTGAGTTCGCATTTTGTATAATAAATTTCAAACACGGCATTAAACGATCGTAGTAGCTGACAAACTCTTTCTCGGAGGTATCGGCCACTGAAGCAATTGTTGTAACCACTTGCTCCAAGACAAGTTTATTGCCCTTTTCGACCAATTCCTTGAATTTCGAATTCAAGATCGTCTCCAACTTAGACATAATTGCGTTCAAGTATGGGGTTAAAATTTGTTTTGGACAGTCTTCCGAAAAATTGACAAGTGCAGCACCAGCATGCGCTTGCACGCGTGGATTTTGCACATCGTCTAACAAAGACAATAAACCGGGAACCACTTGATCGTGAAATTTCCTTTCGAACATCGGAGCAAAGTCCGTGGACATCTGGCCGATCGCATTGCAGGCAGCATAACGCACACGTGGATGCGGATCACGTAAGAAATTCAGAACTCCAGCCATGACTTGATCTAGCATCGCCTCCATTTGTTTATGGCAACCTTCGCCTATGGCCGATATAGCCATTAGGGCGGCATAACGTTGCTTCCAATCGCTATGACTTAACATACCAGGCAAAGCGTTCATAACATGAGGCAGAACCGTTTTGCCACCCAAACCACAAGCCAAACGGTCCAAAGATGATTCGGCAATGACATTATTATCGCTATTGTCATCATCGCTGACTACATCAGATGTCGCCCACTCTTCATCGTCCTCCATATCGGTCATCATTTGCAAAATTAACGGTATCAGTAATATTATATATTTCTCAGCACGTCTTCGCACCATAGCTGGAGCATTTTCTGATAATGACACCATAACTTCTAACACCAGATGACGCCAACTATCTTCAATATCCTGCGAACTGAATACCTATATATATATATATATGACGGATGAATAAATATTATTAACTGCTTTGATATATACTTAAATCGAATACCTACCTTCATACAAATTTCAAAAATGACTTCCAATTGCGATCGTAAAAATTTCGGGCAGGTCTCGGTCATATCGATCAAAAGTTTAAGCAACGATTGATCATCTTGTTGTTCAATAGTTTCAGCTGTTATCATAATCATGCGTGGCAATAAATCAGCGAAATGCTTGTATATAACCGATTCCTTTTCTTTGTCGTGACGCAAAATAAATGCACCAATAGCTCGGACCGCTTGTAAACGTACTTCTGGGTCGGCGGACGGATCCATACTTTTAGCTAACATCTGCTTAATTAAATCCAAATATTGAGCTTCTTGATTACCAAAAATATTTGGTACACTTGCAAATATACGCAAAGCAGACTCTTGCAATTGTGGGGACGGAGAGTTGGCACATTGAAATAGAAATTGTAATATTTCGGGCCATTGATTGTTGCCATACTCGTCCATAAAATTTCGGGCAGCTTCTGATACAACTTCACAAATTTTACGTCGCAAACCTGGAGTAACGTCCTGTTGGACAGCGAGTAAAATTTGTTGCAGTAGCTGGGCTTGAGACTCTTGCGGCAGCTGTAAATTGATATATCCAAATTAAATGTATTAAATTCTCATTATTTCGTATACGAGTAGAGTACGCTTAAAAAAGTAATAAAATCAATGACATCCATTTTATTAACCGTTTCGTCTTGAAAATAGATCAAATCTAAAGCAATACCAAGTACAAGACAAATGAGAAGCTACAAATGCCTTTTTAAAATTTATAAACCTCTATTAACGTTGCAGTCCGCGTCTCTAGGAATGATAAATACGTACGTCTCAATGTGTTCTGTGGCTTTCATCAAAAAGAACAGATTTCTAATTTAGTTTTCCTGCATTTTCAATGGAAGAACAGACAATCAAACGGTTACAGCTTCATTCATATTTTTATAATTAGTCATACGATCACTGGGTCTTTGCCAATTAGAAAGATTGGAATAGAAAGATGACATTTGAAGAGTTTTCTTATTTGATTAAACGAAATTAAAAAAATGGAAGCGATTCATTTCCATAAAGGATTGTAGTTGAAAAGTTAAAGGTATATTAATGATAATGTGCTCATTCTACAGCGGTTAGAAATAAAATTTGAGAAAAAAATTAAATGTTCGAAGCGAAAGTAACTTGTAGCTTTAAATTTAGGACAGCATATGTATACCTAAATAGCCCTGACATAACCTAATTTTTACTATCGCATGTTTTTCGCATGCATGTGTATATATGTAGGTAATGTTTACTTTGCTACCTGAAGTTTATATCTTTTGTTTTCATGTCATTAAACGTCATTTATTTCGGCTTATTTTTCCTTGTTTTTTTTTTTTTTTTTTTTTTTTTTTTTTTTTTTTGTTTTTTGTTGCGTCTGTGTAATAAAGAGATTTAAAGTAAATTACTTTTTTTAATCAGTTACCTCTTTATAGAATTCTAAGAATTCCGATGTGAATAAACGACGCAAGAGTACAGCTGCCATGTTACGAGTCTCTTCTGATTGTTGACCATTATGTATGGTGGCCAAGAGATGAGTAACCTTCAGTTCGCGTGGCACATTACTGTAAGCCTCCTAAAAATTACACATAGAATTACAAACACAATGAAAATGAAATAATTATGGTTTCATATACTTTTTTTTCTTCTTCTATTTAAACGAATTCAAGGTCAATTAAAATGTTCCCAAATGTAAAGATAATAAAAAAATTGTGGAGACAATAGAAATTTCTATACGTAAGACCTTTTATTTTAAACATTTGCGGAAACCTATTCACTTAGATTCCATGGAAAGAAAAAAGAGAAATAGAAAGAGATAGAGAACATTCCCGCCACCACCCTTGAATGAAGCAATATTTGCTTTCTCTTGTTTCCGTTTTGTGAATCAGACCGACCGACCGAACGATAATTTTAACAAGTGCAAAAAAAGAAAAGAAAAAAAGCAAAGTTAATCAATACTAATTACAAAGCTTAACATAGAAACTTTTCCTCTGATTCGATTTTAATTAAATTTTGAGCTAGAACTTCTTAAAAAATTAGGCACATATTCCCACCCATTTAAACAAGCAGCCATGCTTTGTGCTGCTCCTAGAAAATAAAAAAAAAAGCACTCACTACTACCTTATAGCAACCATTAGCCAAATGCCTTAGGAAGTAAGGTTATTTTGGAAGAAAATGAAAAGAAAAATGCGAGAATCTGACTAAATATCCAAAGTTTCTTCGCTTACCTTAAATAATCTTTAATATTCTCACACACTTTTTACAAGAAAAAAAAAAAAAAAGAAAGAATATTTCTTTTTCCTTACATACCTCGGCTTGTTGACGAACATCATTGTCGGTCGACAAAAAAGAATTTAAAAGTTGTTGAAATTGATCGGCTGCCATTGCTTTCCTCGTTTTGTAGTTTTTTTCGCTATTTCAATTTTTTTTTTTATAAAGAGAATCTCTTAATATCACTAAAAGATTTTTGTTAAAAATTTTGTTCGCACCTTTATTTTAAACAAGGCAATTTTCCTTCACTTCAATATAACACAAGTAAAACTACGCGTCTCGAATTGAAGTCGACCACGATGCTTTGGAAAAAAAAAAACCTAACGAAAATTTTCAAACAGAAATCACAAAACACTATGACACGAAATGTCGAATGTAATAGAAAGAAACGAAACGGAAAAGCAATTGACAATCAATTTACTTTTAGATCACAGAGTCTAATAATTTCTGCTTATTCTTCCAATTTTGAATTATATTGGAATTACTAACAATTTATATATGTAAAATATGCGAAAAACAATGAATTGAGTTCGGAAGGGCATTTAAAATGCTATGCCGGTTTCAATTTTAAATTCCAAAGTAATTTGTTATTACGTAAATATCTTAATTAAGTCCACCGATTTTAGTTTTGGTGCCGTCGCGATTGAATACGATCCCAGTCTATACTTTGTTTATAGTATTTAAATATTTTGGGACATTTTCGATTTGTGTAAATTACTGAGTAACTAGGAATCTGAAAAGTCGAGTTTAAGAACTTATTTTAAAGAGAATGTATTTATTCTGAACCTAGAGGGCTTCATATTTTCTGGCTAATTGCGATGACATTTATTTAGCTTATATGCGAATTTTTATATATTTATAAATATAATCATTTATTCTAACATCATATGCACAGTTTATCACTGATTACATTAAATTGGAACAAAGTATTTTTTACAAATTATCAGACATTGTTTATTATGTTAAATGAAATGTTTCGTTTTTCACGATAAAAAATTGATTACATGCCGAATATTCCTATTATTATTAAATTTTGAAATTATTCGATACGCATCAAATCGTTTTTCGTTTATTTTCTTTCTCATTCGTTACAGCCGTCTTTGATAATAGAATAAGCTGGTGAAGTTCACTTCTTTTACATCTGACAGTTCGTGTTTGCATTGAGCAGTTTTTATTTTTACAGTGAAACGGGATTATTATTTGCTGAATACTTTAAGAAAAAGAAGAAGAAGAATTTTATAAAATAGAGATGTAAGCTGTTGCGGGTATTTAGCACCAAAGAATAAAATGAAAGATTAGAGGAAAAAGGATAAATTTATTTTAAAATAGAAAAAATTAAAAAAAAAAAAGAATAGAATAAAGGACAATAATGTGACAAATTAGCAAATTAATGCGACGAATCATCTATTATAATTGGATTTTCTCTTTTAAGAAAAATATTTATGAGGAATTCGATGCATCAAAGTGCAAAGGAGTTGAAACAACATATTTATTTTATTTGCCCGGAATGTGGTCTAGTAAATAAAACACAGAAAGAATGGCGTCTTCATCTAAATTTGGTACACGAATATGTGCATAAAAAGACCACTGATTTCAATTTTCACCAAATTGATCAAAAATGTTACGAATGTAGTGTTTGTATGAAAGTTATACATGCTCGCCAGATAACCCGTCTTCAATATCATTGGTTTTGTCATTTGCCATATCCGCGTACATATAGTTGCCGACATTGTAAGAAGGATTTTGCACGAAAGAAAACTCTATATATGCATTTGCACAAAACCCATGGAAGGCTGATATTTGAGTTTAGTCAACAACATCGGGAAAGTGAGGACTCAGTGCAGGATCCTCGTTTAAATACAGAATTCTACATACGTTTTTTATGCCCATTCTGCGGAAAACTTTTTACTCGTTTCCAAAAATGGATGCAGCACATTAATACTGGCCATAGTACAACAAGTAAACAGTTGCGTGTGCATCGCATAGATGACACTAATAATTATTATTGCGGCTTATGCCAGCTCAAGTTACTAAATAGTCCATCTAAAACCCAATTACAAAGGCATTATTTCACTCATTTGCCATATCAAATGTATTTCCAATGTGCCTTTTGTTCTATACGTAAATGCTATAAAACTGAATTGTTGCTACATTACATTAAAATCCATTCGAATAAATATCCACAAGCAAATGAATATTTGAAAACACCTAAGGAATGGGGTGGCGAAGCTGATGTTAGAACAGTTATAGAATTAAAAGAACTTTTATATAATATTAGGGAACAAAAGAGTGCAGATGTAATTCGGGATCCTTTGGAAGAACATTTGATCAAATTGGAAGAGAATACAGAAAAAATGAAGGATTTACAACAGAAAACGTGTGTTAAAAATGTACACGAGTTTTCTGAGGAACGAATCCTTGCGAACTTGGAGCAGGAAGTAGATGATGCTCCACAAAAATCAGATACCAATTCTCTTTTCTTAAGTAATGAAATATGCGACGAAGATCTGGAAGAGATTTATAGTAAAATGTTTGAAGAAATCGATGAGGAAGATAGTGATGGTGACGACAATGATATCGATACTGGTGGTGATCTTATGTCATCAGCAACTGCGCCAATGATCATTGATCAAAAATCCGAACGTTTAGGACCTAATTTCAATGCGAAAGTTGTTAAAAAACTTTGCCACAATGATATGCAGAAATTTCTTAATTACTTATGCCCGGAATGTGGTCGAGAATTTAAAGATCAAATCGTTTGGCGTAATCACGTCTTTACCGAACACAATCTTAATAATCTTATACTAAACGATTTCAGTTATTCAGATGTTGAAGAAACTTCATATATATGTTTAATATGCTCAAAAACTCTCTCAACTAAAGACTTTAGTTTACTTAAGCGTCACCATTTTGGACATGCCCCTTATAAATCGTATCTCAAGTGTAAATTATGCGTTGAAAGACAATCAAATAAATCAAAAATGTTCCAACATTTGCAGCAAAGTCACGCCAATCAGATAATCTTGGAGCACGCATGCTCTATTTGCAGTAAGATATTTGAAAGTAAGGAAACTTTAAAAGAACATTATCTTCAATGTACAATAACAGAGGATAGATGCTTCGCGGTAGATGTTATTGAGGAAAATATGAGGATTTTAAAGCATTTAGAAAATGCTGGAGGACGCTTGAGAAGTATGTTATTAGACATGGGCAAAGATCCTGATATGATGTTAAAGCCTATGAAGAGACTCTAAAAGCAAAGTCCTTACATACCAATCAGAATTGGCGACGCAGTTCAAGTTTAGGACTTAAAATACGCAGGTCGCATTAAAATACGCAAAGATCGTATTGTCATAATAGCACTTAATTTATATCGTGATGATATTTATAAGCAATAGATGATCTGTATCAAAGATTCGATGTAGGGCTAATATGTATAGCTTTCATGTCTATTAAAGATGAAAAATCTCAATAAATTTTTGTAAATTTCTTTTCTTGCAAGAAAACTTTTCCAATAAAATAAAATATTAATATTTTTCAAATTAAATTTGTTTGTCGATAATATATATATATATATTTTTTCTTTCATTATTACATATAATTTTGTTATTGTAATTGTTTATGGCTTATTTAATATTTGGTTTTTATATTTTAACGATTTTTAAAATAATGGCGTAAATATTGTTAATTATAATAATAATTGTATTTATGTATGTATGTATGCGTGTCTGCTTGTATGTGTAATAATTTAGGTATATATTACTATATGTATATATATATATAATAATAATCATTTACAAATTTTTCTTTATATATTTTCTAAATTTCGGTATTTAAATATACTTTTAAGACGTTATTATTAAAATTTTTTTAAAAAATTATTTTTAATTTTAGTTTCACAATCTTTTTGTTTAATATTTTACGTATGCTTGTAGATTTAAGTTTAAATAAAAAAATTCAACTATTTTTTTTAAAATAATTATTATTAATAAAATATATTAGAAAACAATAATAAATAAAAAAAATCGTTTTGCACATATACATATATATATAGACATATATATATATATATATATATATATATATATATATATATATATATATATAATAAATTTATGTACAGGCTACAGAGAAAAAAGGTTTTCCAAAATTTTTTAGATTCATTTGTTATCAAATTTCATATGCTTTTTTTTAAACTTTATATAATGATTTCTTCTCAATACAATTTAAAAAAGATTGTTATTTATTTACAGTTATTTTTTTTTGTAAATTAATTTTTTTTCTTTAATTTTATTATTTTTACAGATATTCGTTTTGTTAAAAAATTGTAATCTTTGCTTTCTAAATTCTTAATTATATTATTATTTATTTTTTTATCTAATAGCACATGGTTTTCTTGAAATCCTTAAGTTATGCTTTATATTATTTATTGTTTACTTTTTTTGCTTATAAATTTTATGCTTAAACACTTATTCGTCGTTTGATAATTTTTTTTTTTTATATATTTATATTTCGTTTTTAAATAATTTATTATAATATTTGTTAAAACCCTACACTACCAACGGAGTTTGATAATTAACATTTTTAATTTCGTATTTTGGGGGAGAGAGAGACTCGTTAAAAATTTGTTAATCGCAACTAAAGAATTTTTCGAAGAAGAACTTTCGAGTATATGACGGCTTAATGTCGCTTAAGTTCAAATGAATTTTCAGGACCTTTTAAAGTTAGTTAATCGGTTTAGAAAATCTTACGAAACAGGGACAAAAGAATTCGATAAAATATCATTTCCTTTGAATATCATCTCTTAAAAATATTGCTTTTTTAAAAAAATGAAGGATATGATAAAAGATTTAAAAAAAAATTTGAAGATTTTATCCCATAGATCAATTAAACAGTTAAGAACACCATGATCAGTCTTTTAAAAGTAATTTTAAGAGTTTCTGAGAAGAGAGATTACAATTAAAAGAAATTGCAATTAAGGATCGGAATGCTTCTTACGATTATTTGCAAAAGATGAAGTTCGATGCTGGAATTCTTGGATTTGCTTTTACTTTGCAAAAATTTTTAATTTAATTTTTTAAAATTTTTAATGTACAGATCCTATAATAAAAATTCTTGGAATCTTAATTATGACCTTTATCGAAAACCTTTCAATCTATAAATCAACTTGAAAATATTGTCTTACCTTTGTTAAGCAAACTCTTTACGCTTAAAATTTATAGATCCGTTACCCTTAGCTAATTTTTATATGTTCGGCTAAAGGCGAATATGACTTCAGGATTAATAATGTAATTATAAAATAAATGATGGTAACAAGGATCTGTCCAAACTTTGTACACCACTCGCGAATACTTTGAGTGGTTCTGTGCTTTCGTCAAAATTTTGCTTAAATACTGTGAATGAGTTCTATATGAAATTGTTGCGGGATAGCTTTATTTGTTTACTAAAAATGAATAAATCTAAAAATCATCAAAAGTGTGCTGAAGACCGAAGAAAAATTGAGAAAATCGTTTGGTAAACTACGCGACAAGTAAAGCATTTTTATACTAAGATACTTTATATTCAAAAGGAATGTACGCAGTGAAATTGCAAAATCTGCCTAGATCAACAAAGAATATTATCCCTTTAATTAACATTATTTTTAGTCGGTTGAAAAACTGAAAGAACGGATTTCTGCCCGAAATATGGGAAAAGCAAAGTTCAACTACGAACTATAATTTAAATAAAATATCTAACATCGCCTTTTTTTGTTGATAGAAAATATTCAATTTGACGACGAAAATTCGCTTTCAAAGATCAAAGCATTTAATGAACTCTTTACTGGCCACACCTGCGACGACGGCTCTTACCTTTATGTGAGTCATACATATAGTACCAATCGTGCAGAATACACGGTTTCCCGATGCTGTTAATATTTATTTATAATTATATTCATTGTGTTTTCAGCCATAGCTTTTGATTTCTTTTTTTTTTATGCCGGGAACTCCTTCATTTGCTTATAAGCTAAAACGTACCGCGTTAGGTGCTAAATGTATGATAAACGAAGGATATATTAATAGTAACGCGTTCTGCGGCTTATCTTCCAGTGTTAGATCGTTTTATCAGACTCTACCACCACTTGTGCTAAGAATATATTGAATTTGTGGGACTGTTAGCCCTATTTTTTACTATAATGATCGCGAAGGAGAATAATAATTTCAAAATAATTTTCTGGATCACAATATAAGGATACTTATTCATTTCTCCTTGCATTCTTCTGTTCAAATTTAGTACACTAATATGTCCTAGCCTTTAGGACAAACACTACTGAAAGTGGTTTAGATCGCATCATTTTTCCTATTACTCCTATTACCCTATATAAAAGAACTATTTTAAAAAATTATTTTGTTTGAAAAGTTTTTAACTTTTAATTTATATTTCGATAAAATTCATTTAAAAATATTGTGTTGTACTGCACGAATTTATTCAATTTAGACCAGCTGGGTCTATCTTTTAAACCCCTACGCATATAATTATTCTTAAAAAAAAGTATGTATAGTAATAAGGTTTAACGTTTAATATTTTATGAGAAAAATTAGTCCAGTATAATGATTTCACATAAAAAATTCACTTTGTTAAATTTTGAACTGAATATAGATCTATTTTTCGGACCTTTTCCCTTTTCATATAAAATGTTCCTATGTTAAGTACGTCTTAATATGGCAACAAAATCTAATATTTAATGTCTTATAAGAAAAATTGAAGAAGTAAAATGATCGTGTCTTATGTTTGGATAATATAAATCTACTTCTTAGGGACCACACCCAATATAAGTGGCGTTCTCATGAAAAGTACGCAAAGAAAAAATCTAACTTTTCGTGAAACTTATAAGATGAAATAAGTCCGGAATCACGACTTCACGTATAAATTTACTTTGTAAAATCTGGACCATATACATCTATTTCTTGAACCCTTTCCCCGGTGTTATAACATGATCTCATGGTTTTTATATGGCAATAACACATAATTTTCAATACTTTACGATAAATGATAAATAATAAGTTATTTAATAAAAAAAATTAACTTTAATAAGTTTTGATCAAATCCACAGTCGAGTTTTCGACCACTCTCACATAAATATACTTATGAAAAATAAGTTTTTAAATAATGATAAGAAAATATTTTAAGATTAATCAAGAATCATATCAAATGAAATGCTAAGGACAGGATTTTCTTTTGTTGTTTAACCGAGATTGCTTTCGCTGTTAAGTGGCACCAGTGTAAAGACCTAAGGGATTAGAAATAATGAATATTTGTAATTGAGAAAACAATGACTGTGTTCACATAAATGAATAACGAATCAATCTTCCGAATAGGTTGAGTTTCACAATACACAATTCTCTCTCTCTCTCTCTCTCTCTCTCTCTCTCTCTCTTTGTTTATTTTTTTTGTCAATCAATTTTTTCTCAATTCTAAAATTTAGATTTGGAACTAAAAGGAGAAAGTTTGCTTTTTTTTTATGTCCGATAAAAAAATATATATAAAATGAGTGGCAGATCAGTGAGGGTGTAGAGCGAGGGTCCAGTTAGAGTGTTTAAAAAATGTTAACCTTCAATAAAAGAAATTCTAAAAATGTTGAGATATTTGTTAACTTTTAGTTTATAAAAATTATACTGGTAAAGAGATATGGTTCAAATGTTTATAGAAGTTCGAATTTTAATCCATCAAAATACCTAAAATTACACTTAAAAAAATCTAAACATTTTCTTAAATTTTCCTTAAGCAATGGGGAATCGAAGATCTTTCTTAAGACCAACTCCTGTTGCAAAGCCAGTTTTTAGCGCGCAAATTTTTTTTCATTTTGCGATCAATTAGTAAAAATTCTATATAATTCTATATATATATATAATAAAAGGCCAATTTATCTATGTATCGAGTAAAAAAAAAATTGAAAATTTTCATTTTAAATGTTCAACACACACGCAGTAGTAGTGTAGAGTATTATATGATCATTTGTTTTTGTTCTTTTTTTTTTCTGTTCACTATTTTTTTTTTACAAAATTAAAAATTCCTGATATTGTTTTACATATAAATTTTTGTGTTTAACTTGATTTTTCTCTATTACTTATAAAGTATTGTTGTTGTTGTTACTGTGCTTATTTCTTTATTTTTATTTATTTTATTTATTTTTTTTTAATATCTTATATCTTATATCTTAATATCTTATGCAGTCGATTTCTGGGCCGAAAGATTATAATAGCCATTATTATCACACACAGTGAACTCAATAAACATAACAGACATTAAAATTAATGATGTATAAGAGAGCAGAGTTTGTTTTAAGGGTTGCCGCGTTATGTAGATGCACTATTAGACAAATTTTGTGTATTCTTCTTCTCACTTCTGTTATTTCTCTAAGACGTTGTGTGTAATTGTATTTTTATTATTTCAAAATTCTTTATTATGGATTTAAAATTTTTTAATTTACTCGGTAAAAGTAGTTAGCTGCTGTTTAGATTAACATTGTTTTGCTAGTTGGCTTCATTGGGTTTCTTAAAGAACTAAGACACTACTAAACATTGTTAGCTTTAATAAAATAATATTTTTAGCTGGTAACTCTTTCTAATCCATTAATAAAATAACAAGTTTTCAGAAAGCGATTCTATCAAAATATTATCTTTAAGGGACTATGGGCTAAAACGATATTTGATTGCGTGGAAGTGTAAAAGAAAACTGCAGTTTTATAAGCCTTTTACCTCATAATATATATAATAATCTGGGCTGTGCAGCATATGCACTTAGGTTTATTTGAGTTTGGAATAAGATCGAAGCATACGTATCTTAATGAAATTCTATTATGGGGAGGTTGGTTTTCACCCTTTTCTCGCTTGATAGTTAGAAATAAAAGTGTTACTAAAAGTTATCGATCGCTATTGCAAAATCATTAATTCGACTGTACTCTAACGATAAAAACATGTGAACATTGATACCTGGCACATCAATTTCATTTCTTTTTTATTTAATCTAAAATAATTTGTCTGATTTGAGCTTTCAGTTCCCTTTGATATCAAATATTGAAAACAAATAAAATGATTGATCGGGAAAGATCTAAAGATACGAAATGTGATTCAAAGAAAAGCGAGAAATTTGAATTATATTCGTTTACCGTAATTGAGAGATTGGAAAGGTATGGAACTCTAATCAAATATTGAAATTGTTATATATGGCGGCGTGATAGTAAACTACTGCCTTCTAATATAATGATCAATTATGGATAATGAGCAGAGAAAAAAAAGAGAATCAGAGAGCATTTTGAAAAAGAATAATCCCGCTTAGGATAGGATTCTGGATACATTTATTTTATAGCTTGGACAATGCATAGCTGCTTGAGATTGTTTTCTATTCCGAGTTTTATAAAAAAAGTTTAAACATAATTATTTTTAAAAGTCATATATGATAATGACTTCTTCTTCCTTTCCTTATAAGTTATTTGAAAGGAAATTCAAAAAAATTCTTGAAAATATGGTAGAATCGATGATTCTTGTTGCCGACTTACGTACAGAACCCATTGCATCTTTTCTCTTTTTTTTTTTTTTCTTTTTAATATTTCTTTGAACACTAATAATGGTTACGTGATATTACTAAATTATATTGCATTTGAAATTATAATTATTATTATTTTGTTTTAATTATAATATATATGTAAAACATATTTTTTGTTATTTTAATTCGCTGAGCTGAAAAATTCATTGAATTTATGATGTTATCTCGTTTGTTTTTTGTCTATTTATTCATTTATTTTTTTCTTTTTTTTTTTTATTATATTATTTGTAGATATAATGTATTGAAATTGTTGTTGTTATATTTTGTTAATAAAATATTAATATCATTAATTTGTTGTTGTTGTTGTTGTTGTTTATTTTGTTTTTATTTTAATTTAAAATTTGAAATTTCATACAAATACTGTTTATTTATTTTTTTATTTATTTATTGTTAATATATATATATATAGTGTTTTTAATTCATACAAATTTTCACTTAAAAGTTAAAATTTTGCTAATTGTTTTTATTCTATTTTTTTTTTTTTAAGTGTCTATGTAAAATTTTCGTTCTCTGCATTTGTGATTAAATAAATAATTATCTTAAAATTAAAAAAAAAAAAAAAATAAAAATATGAAATGATATTAAATAACAGAAAATTATTGTAAATCATTTGAAAAAAAAAAAAAAAACTTAATTTTTTTTTTTTTTTTTTTTTTTTTTTTTTTTTTTTTTTTTTTTTT
>KK351035.1:66283-150020 GCA_000671755.1 Glossina brevipalpis | reverse complement strand
AAAGATGAAATTGAGGGAGAGATACAGATCTTAAGTAAGAGAACTGTCCTCTTCTACTACTCTAATAGAAAAAAAAAAAAAAAAAAAAAAAAAAAAAAATAAACAAATAAACAGTTAGTTATTATTATTCTTGCTTTTCGACAGTCAAGAGGGAAATTTAAAAAAAAATCAACTAGCAAGACCCTCACCTTGAAATGTTACACATTCGCCGTAAACGTTAAACAAGTATGAAAGATATCTCGGACGCCGAATCCTGTATACCTTCTTCCCCACTTTGCAAATTAATTTATCAAACAATCAATGATTCACATTTGTTCGTGGTCGATGGTTTCGATAATCGTCTAAGTCCAATTATCACAGATCAATATCTGCTCTAATTCATTAAGTAATAAATTAAAATTTGTAAATGTTTTCCATTTTTTTTTTTATGCACCATGGAAAATATTTTAATTTTCTGAAATATTCCCTTGAAGTATCGACATAGCAAGATATGTTTAGATATATTTGCCTTACAATACGTTGGGTAGGGGGAGGTGAAGGGGGGAGATGACTACACCGATTTCGATCTAGATCACACATCCCTTTTTGTCGATCTATTGAACTAACAAAATATTCTGGATTTTTTTATGATCACTACGAATACGTTAAATTCATCAAATTTATTCTCAGAAAGTTCTATTGTGTACATTTGAAGGAGCTACATAGGAAACACCTACCTGCCTGCTATGCACTTCCAAAGGCTATGAACTTTTAAAGATCAGCTAATTGAGCTAAGCGATGTGCTTGAAAAAAAAAAAAAACTGTTTGCGAACAAAGGTATCCGGAGTAGTGATGAGTAAAAATACAATTTTTACAATTTTAATAATCACCACAGTAGGAAGCATATTATTAGCCAAATATATAGTATTAGTAAGACGAATCAACTTGATCGATCAAATTCTTGCTCTCTGTTAAGAGTAAAGTACAGTCAAGTCTCTCTCAAACTGTTTTTTCTTTTTTTATGTGAAATCATAACAATGAAAAAAATTTGTTTTTTTTTTTTTCAAAAATTTAATCGAAAATCATTTTAAAGCGGGTTGATTGATTACGAACGCACGAATGTACGTACGAATAACTCGTATAAAGTATACAAAGCAGCTGTTACTGGCGAATAGAAAATGTGACATGATGTAATTGCATGAGTGCAGTTAAATTCCTATTATTTGGTAGATCTGGGTATTAAAAAAAAGGGAATAAGAGATAAAATTGTAATTTCAACTTTAAAAAAATAAAACTTTTTGCTTAGATATTTAAATTTAAGATAATGTTAGGTTTGAAAATTTCTCAAAAAATTCAAAAAAGTTATTTTTCACTTTATAAGTGAAATTTATAATTTCATCGGTTGCATGAACTTAATTTAAATTTGTTGGTTGAAAAAAATAACGAAATGATTAACTAAAGATAAACGTATAACAGTCTAAATAATAGTAGTAGTACTTTCTTTAAGGTGAGGTGAGGTGAGGGCTTAAATAGATTTTAATCGATTTTTAATTTTTCACTTAATTTTAATAGAAAATTCAAAAATACACATTTTCAAAAGTGTAGTAATAAAATTGGAAAACAATACATTTTAACAACTTTAAACTTAAATAAAATTCATGAAAAAATTAACGTGATTTTGTAATAATAATAATAATAATAATAATAATAATAATAATAATAATCATAATAATCATAATAATCATAATAATAATAATAAAGAAACTATAGAAAGAAAAAAAAAACAAGTGAAAAAACATTTAGAAAACACAATTTTTGTTTTTGTTTTTGCTTTTTTTTTTTTCTCTTTTTCCTATAAATTTACAATTAAATACTCTACGCACTAGGGGTGGGGGTTGAACCTGGTTTCGCTGTAGTAATAGAATTAGAATTTATTTTCTGGTTACTGCCATTACTGTTGCCGCTATCCAAGGACCAATCCCAATCCTTACCTTTGGGACGAAATTTCGAGGATTTATGTTGCGATGCAGCTGCTGTTGGGATATTATTTGAGTTTTTCAAGCCAACACAATCAACTTGATCGATACCGTTGGCATTCGAATTGACGTTAGCGTTGGTAGCAGCATTATTCGCGTTATTATCCGTTGCCGTATTCGATGATGAATTGGAATAAGACATGATTTCATCACAATCATATTCCCAGTTACGTTCACAGAATTTCTTTTTATAATGCTTTTCGGAGGAGGTTTTCGATTTACGTTGATATTTAAGGGGGATTTTTAAATTGTTTGTGGATTGATTTCCAGAATTTTCCATTGAATTAATTAAGGCATTTGTAAGGGGTGGCGATGATGTATTTACCGCACTGGCATTTGGACTTGGTGTACGTGGTAAACCCATATCCGATAATGGTGGACTTTCTATAGCCGTAGGATCAACGGGAGATGAGCATGCTTTCAAAGCTATAGGTAACGAAGCATTTTCCGATTTCATGCTACTATCGCTAAGATGATCCGAACAACCTGTCGGATGATGACTCAGAAAACTACTATTACCGCTTGAGCTAGTACTGCTACCGCTACTAATCGGTAAATCTAATTGCGATGATGTGGACGAGGTGGACAGGAATGTACGAGAAGCTTCAGAATTACTACTGCTATGCGTGATACCCGAATCTGGTGAGGTGTTACAGCTAATCGATGACGGCACCGTATCGGTATCAATCGAACGTCGTGTCTTATCCAATTCCGTAGATGCAAATGCTACTAAACGATCAAAGCCCGAACTAACACGATGCTGCCAATGCGTTTCATCGTCAGCTATAATATCATCTATACGAAGTATGGAAAGAATAAAGTAAGAGAAAAAAAAACGAAAATTAATTTATTTAAAAAAATGTTTATATATATATTTTTTTTTACAATTTTTTTTTTTTTTTTCATTTAAATACTAAACAAATAAAAAGTGTGCAGCGGGAGGAGAATTAAAAGCAATGCTTTATATGGACAGTAAGTAATAAAGTTATGATTGATTTTAAATCGCAATGAAGTGATATTAAAAACGGTTTTTTTTTTTTGTAATTTTTAAAGATTTCTGTGTAAAATTTTATTCCAACTTTTTGACTTTATACATAAATTAGTACAATTATTATATAAGGCTTAAAATATATATATATATAAATATATATATTTAGAGCAATAACAACAACATTTGTTAACTAATAATAAAATATAATTAAAATAAGAAGAAGAAGAAAAAAAATAATGAAATTAAAAACTCCAACTTCTCAATTTTCTTAAGAAAAAAAGTATGTAAATATTTGGAAAATCATTTATTATAAAAATAATATCAAGTTCTATATGGTTTAAGTCGAATTCTCGCTACCCACTACTTATAGAGTAAGTTCTCTTAAAGCAAAAGTATTTTATGATCGTTTTTCTATTTTCATCAAATTATATTTTAAAATGTATTTTCAGTCCATGCTCATCCTTGTTTCCCGAAGTCATTAATTATATGGACTCTAAGACTCTAAGAAAAAGAAAAATATTTCGGTTACAAAATGCACTAAACTTTTTTGTTTAGAAAAATTATTTAACCAGGCCTGCAGCACTACAAAAGTCTGCTATTTTTAATATTTTTGAAGGTATTTTACAGAATTGAATCACAGTTAACAGTGGAAAGAAGTAGAGATCAAATGAGTAATAATAACATTACCTTTTTTTAACTTTAATTAGAGTTCATGGAATGACTTTAAGACCATGGACTGCTCTTCTAAGTAAAACCGAGTAAAAATAAACTGTTTGTGTGTGAAAACCAAATCTCTTGTGTATATGATATGTAGCAAAATTAAAGACTCTCTCAGTATATTTATAATATGATAAAAAAAAAAGATAAAAAGGATTAGGATCGAGGATCAATAAATGAATGCTCCAGAATGCTGTAAGTAAAAAGTAAATGGCGTTAGTTTCTTGTAATTGTCGACTTGTAATCTATTCTACGCGACGCGTGAAGAGTGTAGCAAGAAAGAGGTCGAGTAAATTCTTCTCGTAGAAAACAAATGCTGAACCATCTACTACTAGTTGCCACCTACTACTTTTGCGAGTAGAACTTTCACACCATAAGGCTGCCTACTTAGAGAAACTATAAATCTTTGTGTTATGGCTGGAAAAAACTAAGATATAGAAAAAGGAAAAAAAAAAATTAAATCGAATCAAAACTCAAAATAGATCCTAAATGCTATTGAAAACTCATAATTCTGATCGATCATCTTTTGTGAAGTAAAACAAGTTGTTACGCAAGTACTATAACTCCTAACGTTAGTTGATATCTTAATAGTCCATGCATCTTGCTGCAGTTTTAAGACGAATTCTCAATTAAATGAGAAGACATGGGTACACTACTATGTCTATTGGAAAATTTGTGATTTTAGAACAATTTTCTAACGGAATAAAGCTTAGGAAAGCTGGCTTAGAACTACATTGAGAATTTTCTCTTAAAGATTTTTCTTTTTTTTTTGGTTAATTCTCATAAATCATTTCCTGTACGTTTCGAGCCATTTTTCGTATAACATTTTAGTCACAAAAGCGAAGAAAAACTTTCTATATAATGATGATGGAAACTTAGATGACCACTACACAAGCACACCCCATTTTTATGCTTTTATAGAGTACATAGACTTAAACTATATATTTCCCCAGGTTTATGTTCTTAAATAAATGTCTCTCCTTTAATTAGCCACAAATCGATTAATTTCATAAAAGAAAAACTAAAAACATTGTCTTTCTCTGGTTGCGATAGAAAACCAAATTTTTATTATGATTTCCATTAAGGATATGAAAGGATTGATTTCCAAGTAAAATAAAAGGCCAGAAATTTCAAGTCTTTGAAGGACTACAGAATGTACGCAAACAATTCAAGATACCGTGCGAAACATTTATTCAATTTTTAGAGTTTACTTTAGTGAGCTCGGTTGGGAAAAAATTTTCTCGAAAACCTACAATTTTTTTTTTTTACTTTTTCAAAAGTCTGCAAATATGGCTGAGTGTGTTAAGAAGCGTTTCTAAAGCAAGTCATCATACTTGAGTACAAATCTCATCGCGGTAGATAAAGGATATAAAGGCATTGTTTAAAACTGTACTTCTTGAACGCAGTTGAACTGGTTGAAATGACGGAATTCCAATGCACACCATCAGCCTTTAAAAAATGTGAGGTAATGAGAAACAGAGGCTTTTCGTTCGTAGGAATTTATATATATATATATATGTCGGAAGGTGTTCCAGCAAAAATCATATCTAGTAAACACTACGAAAAAAGCTTTATGTAATTCGCAGGGTTTTAACAAGGACATTATGTAGTGTGAACGCAGAAAGCAAGGCAAAGCGATTTATTATTCAGCCGCAAAGAAAAAAAAATTTGTTCATTTAGTATTGTGTTGTTTATGTAATTATTACTATAGAGAAATCTGTTTTGCTTATATATTAAGAGGTTAGGAGTTAATATCATTCTGACATAAAAAATTCCAAAAATTCCGAAACGACAATTAATCGATTTGGCAGACGAAACATTCAAATAACGATACAAATTTCTTTAGACAAATTTTTTTTTGTTTTTTGCTTTTCTGTAATCGAGCGGATTGTTCTTAAAAACATAGGAATTTTTATAATAATAAACGCACAAACTTCTTTCTCTTCGTATATAATCAAAATAAGTCCTATAAACTCTCGGTAGTGGGTACAAAAAAAACAACAAATAAATTCTTACTAAACAAAAAAGAAAATTTAAAAAAAAAAATTATAATAATAACAATAATAATAATAATGACAAACAAGGTTAGTAAAAATTTTTGTAAAAAACAAAAAAAAACATATAATAATTAAGAAAAAAATTCTTTTTAAAACTTACCAAAAATATAAAAATTATTTTTGTTTTTTTTTCTTTTTGATAAAAATTAATTAAAATTTTCTTAAAAACTTTCATTTTCTTTTTGTTTTATTAAATTGTTGTTGTTGTTGTTATTATTATATTTTAATTTAGACAGTCTTTAAACTACAACTATCCCCAACAACAACAAGGCCAATATTTTGTTGTTGTAGATTCGATTGACGGTGAAAAGATTGATGATCTGATTGTCGTGGTGGTAGGATTGGTATTGGTTGTGGTGGTGGTGGTGGTGGTGGTGGTGGTGGCGGTAGTAGTAGTTGTGGTTCATTTGGTTGGCACAATAGGTGATTTTGTGATTGTGTCGTTGTTCTTGTTGTTGATGTTGTAGATGATGAAATTTTAGATAAATCAAACTTTATTCTATTTCTGGGTATATTTACTACAAGGAAACCACGCCTATTTTCAGAATTTTGTTTTGAGGTAGTAGAAGTGGATTCCAATTGAATACCTTTATATAGAAAATAAGTTTACAATCGTAATGTGTTCTCTTTAAAATAAAGATAAAGAAAAAAAAAAACAAAACACAAAAACAAAAACAAAAACTAAAAAATGAAAATTTTATGATTTCTGATAGAAAGACACAAACAAAGGCAGAGAGAGACAGAGAGAGAGAGAGAGAGTGAAATAAAGAGAAAGAGATAGAAAAAGAAACAGGTCTGGTAATTTGATGAGTGACTTGTGAATGAAATGAATTCTTTTGTATGATAAATAATTTTGATGAAAATTTTCAGCGAATTTATGCAGAAGAAAACAATTGAAGTGAGGAGGAAATGTGTTCTATTCTCTTTCTTAGTTTAGATATTTCCTGCAAATATTTAAAGGTTCATTATAAGTTGACGTCATATTGTATTTGTGAATCCTCCCTCCCTTTCCGCTCGGATCGCATACAATCTTTTCATGTACTGTGGATGTCAGCTTGGCTTTGAATTGTGAATATAGGCTCTTCTTCCCCAGATATTTTATTATTATATAATTCAATAATCGAATGCGAACTATATGTCTTAATTTTATCGTTTATGAGTGAGTCGAGTCTACAAAGATTTAAAATTTTTCTTTTATTCTAATCACTTTTTTTTTGCTTAAGAACGGATGCATTTTGGCATTTATCACAATATTAATTACTCGCAAGAAATGTAAGGAAAGGAAGAATCAATTTCAAATTTTGTTCGTCCAACTGTTATAAATCACAATTTACCTCGATTATAATTTATTTTTGATTTCGATAATAAATTTTGCAAAACATCGCATAGTTTTTCGAAAAACCATCACACAAGTTGATCATGTGATTTATCACGGATAATGTATTGTGGCAAGAATCTATTGCCAACTTTAGGAAAAATAGTTATAAAACTTTTCAAATATAGATAGATGTACAGCCTTGGCTGTATCCTTTACTTGGCTATGAGGTAAGTACAAGAGACCTTTTAGGTGGCGCTATGGATTGCCCACAAACAATATAATAAGGTCGAGATATAACAATCAATAACCGACCGACCAATCACTTGGATTTTTTGGTCTTTCCACAAGTATATAGAAATTTTGTGATGCAATTGACAGCATAGATAGAACGTATTGTAAAAATTTTTTCTATTTTTTTTTTTTTTTCAAATTGAAACATAGTTTTAATTAAATAAATAGGTTTTAATTTAAAAAATTTATCTAATAATAGTTCTAGTTTATTGAAGAGAAGAGAAATATTATATTAAGATTTGGATCCTGTTTGGGAGAATTTGAAATTTGAAAAATTTTCATAAAAAGAAGAAAAAAGAAACACAGAATGATCTCTTTGCAAACAAATCATAATGAAAAAACTTATTACCGAACCTAATAACGCGGTGAAATTAAATTTAATATAAAAACTAAATTAAAAAAAAAAAATAAAAAAAAATAAAAAAAGTAAGAGAAAATTAGAGATAGAAAGCGGACACAAAAGTAGAAACAAGGTAAGTCTGAAGATAGAGTAAAATGTTGACAATAAACATGGCGACATGAACCGATCCTACAATGAACTACTTAAAAAGGTATTTCAAATTTTTATCTGTTCGGTTAAAAAGCAATATTTGGAAACCAAGTTCTTGTGACTAGGCATTCAAGGGTCATGGAACATTGACAAAAAAACTCTCCTTTGTATGCCCAAACATCTGTCAGTTCTCAACGTAGCAGCGCCCATTACGGCCTGTAGAAGATCGTCAAGATAGTTATAATACGACTTAGCCCATCATGTAACTGTAAATTTGTATGCAGTTGTTTCAAGATTTGCTAGTGGACTAATGGAGAGAAGGGGATTTTTGGCTTAAGTTTAGTTTTCGTATTCCATACAAAAATGACTCACGTAAGAACAGTCCCTTTATATATTTAGATATATATATATGTAAATGTTCTCTTCAACAATGATGTTTTAGAAGAATGTTTAGAAAGTTGTAGACTTTTATTATGATTTTTGCGATCATAAACTTTCTGAGACAACAAAAGAACGGACGGTAATAAGATCGGTGAAATCTGAAGGTCAATCAATCAGCTTTCAGTGGTTGCCATATTTAATATAAAAAAAAAAAAAAAAAAAAAAAATATTTCAATATTTTTCACTAATTGACAATTTTGAACTCTAATCCATTTTTCGACGTCATGAACGAAACGACGAAATTACTAACGAAATGAAATTGTTTGATCGAATTCGAATGCGATTTTTAAAAATTGTTTTTGTATTGAATTTTTACATGCATATCTGTATTGTTTATTCAGTCATACTAACTAATATTATGTGATAGCGTTGCGTCGCTCCTATCAAAAAAAGTTGTCGAATGAATTGAACGCATATATGTATATGTATATGTATACAGAGTCCAATGCACGAGTCATTTCAATTTATGAACTAAATAATAAAATAATTTTTATATGTATATTATTAACTTTTAGGCGAACACACATAAGGCAAAAACAAAATAACATTCAGTCGTTCGTACAATTTTTTCTTTTTTTTGCATGATTTTTTAACAAAACAAAGAACATTTTCTACATGCTTTTCTTCTTAATTATTTAACAAAAACAAAAATAATAATAATAATATAATAATAACAATTATAATAATAATAATAAGGTAAGAAAAACTTTTACATGATTTTTGCGGAAAATACATTATTTTGAAAAAAGTTATTTTAAAAAACATGATATATAAATAACACGCTAGAATGAATAATTTTTTTTCTTTTTTTTGTTTTTTTTTTTTTTTTTTTTTTTTGGTCGGCTGAGCAATAATTATTCCTTATCTCGTTCATCATCATCATTTGGGGAAAATGCCTGATCAATATGATTTTCAAGATTAAATACTCTGGGAGATGAGGAAGGAGATGAAAAGGTTGGTGAAAAAGCAATAACTGTGGTGGCAGTAGTATTAGTAGCAATAGCAGTAGCAGTAGCAGTAGCAGTAGCAGTAGCAGTAAGAGTAGTAGTAGTAGTAGTCGTAATAATTTCATGATCATTACTATTATTATTGTTATTAGATTCAATCGAAACGTGACTATGAATAAGTTGTGCAGTTTGAAGCAGGGAAAGAGATGACAGTAGAGCAAGTGTTGGTGTTGATGGAGTGTTTGATTGGTCTGTATTGGTGATTGTGCATAAATTGGATCGGTGGTGGTGGTGTGTATTTATTGGAGATGATATTTGAGGTGAATTGTTATTATTGTCATTGAAAATTTCTAGCTTACCGTCATCGGCGGACCGCGCTGCTGCTCCTATAGGATTTGAATTGGGAGTAGAATTGCTGCAAGTATTTAGAGATGATTTTAATGACGGTGACGAAGTAACGGACACAGATAAATGTTGTGGTGTTGCTGCTTGTTGTTTTAGTGGTAGGTGGCTATTATTGGTTTGTGTCAAATGACTATTATGATGAATTGGCTGGTGGTGATTATGATGATGACCAAGTTGGTGATTATTGTTGTTGTTGTGGTGGTGTGGCGTATGACGGGAATTCGGCATAATAGACATAGAGTTGCGATTGTCATCAGCAGCCATTATGGAATTAATGTCTGGACTCATAAGTAAAGGTTCTAAAGATAATTTAGTGCTGTTACTGCGCCGATTGCTATGGCCCATCAAGGAGGAATTAGGTGATAGCTGTTGATAATGGTGCTGCTGCTGATGATGGTTAAGACCACCGTTACTACTAGCATAAGGATTACCTGTTGCTCCTGCTGCTGTTAATCCTACTGGATTTTGAGTTGATGCTTCATGCGAATAATGTGGTATTTTGGCCGGCCGCGGCTGATGGCTTGCATTGCCCATAGGCGATGTACGCTTTAAGCCAACTGAAGAAGAATAACAAACAAACATATGAATTTTATATAAAATTGATGAATCGTATAAGATACGAATATTTGGTAGAATAAATAAATAATTTGTTTATAATAGGACTTACGTTCCACCTTCATCGGTGTGCTTGTATTGCCATTACTGTTATGATTCGGGACAGACGCCATTGCAGTTGCTTGCGTTTGCACTGTTGTCCCATAGTTCGTGGGAGCATAATGTTCATTACTAAGTGACAAATGATGATGATGATTGTGTATTCCACGACCGTGACCTGCTGACGCGTGTTCATTTGAAGTTGCTGCATTGGAAGCTGCGGCAGCAGCTGCTCTCCGCTGACGTTCCTCATGCTCCTCTTTAAATTTGCGTGAAGCCAACATCCGATCTTGCAAAGAAGCTGCCAAACCTGAATATGTAAACAGTTAATATAATTATATAAATTATACATCTTGATGTCATTTACCTTCTAGTGGAGGATTACCACCATTTAAGCGGCTATTCCTGTTAGCGCTATGACGTTCTTTGCTACTGTTCGATGCGTGCGTTTTATGCGCAATGTGATTTGAGTGGTTGTGATTTTGATGCTCATCCTGGAAATATGCTTCTATGCAAGGTTTCATTTCAGCTCGCGGCAAAGCAACTGGTTGATAATCTCGACTTGTGTTAGACGCTGTTGTTGGTATAGCGTTTGAATTGCTGTGGGCGTTAGTAGCGTTATTCGCGGTCTGATTGCCTTTACCTGCTGTTGGCACCTGATGATATGCTGGCATATTGTTAACTTCGCGTTCTCGGGGATTGTTGTTATTGTAATGCCGTTGGCTATTATTGTTGGAAGCATTAATCGCATTTGTAGCGTTTACTGTTGTGTTAGTAGGACCATTAATGGTTTTGTGTTGATACGCTACATGTGCCAAAGTGGCCAAGTTATGAGCGTATGGACTTTTACGTCCTGATGTCGTTGAACGCGGCGACACTTCAGCGTAGGCGCTAATTGGAGGACCATTATGATCATCGACTACGCGCACGTGAACCCTCTCCGGTCTTTGAGCATTTGGATTTATTATTAAACGTTCACGTTCATTGGAACGATCTCGGTCGCGTTCACCACCGAACAGACTACGTTCGGCCAAATATGGATTACGTTCTCCCGACGCTGTACCCACCGTTGACATATTCACGGCTGCATTGATAATGGATTGATGTGTAATTTCCAGAGTACGTTCAATTTCTCCATTTACCAAATCGCCAATAGTCTTAGTAGACATGGGCAGAGAGTTATTCCCCAGTGAAACGCTACTGCCAGCAGATGTGGGAGGCAGGTGTTGGTTAAGTTTTTCCTGAGACAAATGACGTCTCAATGCCATTTTCGCTGGTGATACTTGCGTATAATCCGGTTGGGAAGAATTTGAACTTGGACGACTGGGCGGTTGTTGACTTAGGGATATATGTGAAGGTGGCGGTAAGTTTTGTGAAACTGCTGATTCTCTACTGGTGCTTCTTTCTAATGACATCAAACGATCACGAGTCGGTGGATAGTAAGTTAAGGCGGAATCCGAATTTGCAGAGCTCGCTCTTACAGGCTCCTGCTCTAACAACATTTCACGACTTCCCGAACGTTGTTGGTGATTCAAGTGGTTTTCTGTAACGTTGTTCGCTGCTATTGGTGGTGCTTTAAACTCCAAAGAAATGGGATGCAAGCTAGCTGCATGCTGAACCTGATGGTGATTGATATTTCCGCTATTCGCATTCATCGTTACTTGCTGTTGATGTTGCTGACTGTGTAGATGATGATGTTGCTGTTGCTGTTGTTGAGCGGCTATAAACTGCTCATAATTCGCAGCACTCATTGAGCTGCGACGCCTATGTATCGACAAATCCTGGTTGTGACCACTAGTACCATACGGATGGCTAGTGGCCACATGTTGATGATATTTTGACGTTTTCTGCGAGGCATTATTGGAAGACGTGGTAGCTGCAGAAGTAGCAACAGCAACAGAGTTCAATATACTCTTATTACTGCTATATTTATTAACAGCCCCGTAAGCATTATTTTGCACATGCGCCGCTGATGTCGGTGGCGGCAAAGGCGGCGTAATGGGTGATATCGTGGTGGTAGCATTCAAATGTGTCATACCATGTGTGGCGACCGATATAATGTTACTCAAGGTAGAATTATTAGTATGTGCAGGTCCCAGATGTTGTGCTGTCGTCTGCTTGCTGCGCTTGGGAGCTGGTGATTGTTGAGGGGATGCTGAAGCAGTAATTTCTACATGTATCGGATGCATTTGATGTTGAGCCTTGCGGTGTTCTTGGTCCTCATTCAGTGCCGATGTAATAATACTCTTTAGACGATCCTCAAAATTGGCTACTTTGGGTGACTCTTGTATGCCAAGGGCTGCAGTAGCCGCTTTTCGGATGCCAGGCAATTCACATTTGGGTAAAATACCAGCTGTCCCAGAACCATTTGTAGTTCTAGTCGTCGCATTAGCCACCTGCGAATGTCCTGTTATATTTGCGTCTCTTTCGCGGTGTTTAGGAGCTGGCATTAAAGTGCTTGGATCCGGCTGAGCGTATGCTCCGACCGGCGTGGGTATATGTTGTTCGCCGCTATTCGAGCGATGATGATGATGATGTTTTCGGTACGCTTTGTCTTCGGAGTGATGGTTGTTATTGTTATTGTGATGATGATGGTGGTTGTTATTTATAGAATTAGCCAGTTGATGCTGTTGCTGTTGTTGTTTGGTTAGACCAGCATTGTTGAATTTTCCGGCTTCGATTTTCCGACCGGTTTCAAGTATTTTTTGAGCTAAAACCTCGGGATTACTTTCTTCAATTTTACCCACATCTGGTACATCCGGCCATTCCTGCGACCGCGAGCGATGATCACGACTACGACGTCCGGTTTTACCATGATTCGTTGATGTTTTCGTTACCGATATTGCAGGCGCTGCGTTTGGCATTAAAGAGCAGGCGGTTGAAATAGAACAGGAGGTAGAAGTGGACACAGATGTCGAGTTCATAGTAGTTGTTAATTGTAAAGGTTGTTGTAAGTTTGTTGTAACAGACGATGGCGGTGGAAGTTGTGTACTAGTGGACAGCGTTATGTTGGTACCCTGAGCCATTAAGGCCGCTGCTGTTCGTTTATCTTCGGCTGCTTTTTCCAACGTTGAAGCTTCTTTTTCAATACTGGAAACCTGCGCTACTAATTTTTTACGTTGCGTTAAAGTATTGGCGATTTCCTTCAGCACCAGTTCGTGAGCAGCTGCCTCCGATAGCTCAATATCATTTAATTTAGTTTTGCCGTTCAAGCCTCCATAAACTCTTTGATATTCAGGCAAATGTTGCAAATGTCTCTTAAGCAACTTTCGTTGTTCCATTTCGCAGGCAGTTACCTGACTTTGTATCTTCTTGGCTATGCCCTGTAACTCTTTGTGACGTCCAACTATCTCCTTCGCTTTGGCGATCAAATCATTCGGCGAAGAAACGTTTATCCCTAGCTCATTCATACGTACTTTTAATAAAGCCACGCTGTCATCGATCAACACCTTAATCTGCTTGTCCAATTGTGAAGCACGATTTTTAATGCGTTGCTTGCGTTCTTGCTCCAGTTGAATTTGATGTTTGATATTCGGTATAAATGCCTTGGATTTCATTTGTTCAATCATGGCCATATATTGGGAACGGAAGACATCTAAGAGTATTTGCAAAGCGTAAGGTGTGTCCTGAGGAGCAGCGGGTATATCCAACTCTTTGTGAGCCATGTTCTCGGTTAATAAAGAAGTCAACTGCTGATCTACACAACCCGGTGCCGGAGGTAATTTTTTGCTCATAGCTTCCACAGAAGTGGAAAGTACTGTTTCTTTATGCAACATTTCGAGGCCAGCGATCTTAAGTGTTTTACGTCCCCGGGCACCCTTTTTCATACGACCTTTTCGTCCTTTATTACCAGTAGTTGAACTATTGCCACCGCCTGTTGAGTAGTAACTAGCCCCCGTTTCGTCTTTCGCCAAATTATCTTTATTAACAAGCACTAATGAATCGGCTCGTTCTTTAGCAACTGACGCTTGAGCAACTGCAGCGGCATTCTTATTAGCAATGGCCACTTTTCTTGCCAATTTCTTACGTTTCTTTTGTGTGGCCGAACGTGCTGGTCTGTTATTCGAATTTGGAACACAAATGAAATTGTTGTTTTCCTCTTCATCTGATTGCGAACTTTTACCCTTTGAACTACCCCAATCAGACCATGTCTTGCGAGCGTTCGAAGGTCCACCACTACCATTGCTATTACCATTAGTGGCAGCATCCCCCTCGCTTTCCGTGGACGTATCCATATCTATAGGGCGCTGTTGTTGTTGTTGTCGGGTTTTGGTCGTTGCACTCGTATTGTTGACATTAGCCGCCGGCGAATTAGTGCGATTGGTAGCGGGAAGATTGGAATTTGAGGAATTAGAATTATACGAGTGGCTTAAAGCGTGATTATTGGCTTCTCGTTTGGCACGATCCCTAGTGGTACGTGTAGAGCCACCTAAAAATTTGTAAAAAAAGTGATATTGAAATACAGGAGACATTTCTTGATTTTTTTAGAAAAAACGGCAATTTTAATTTTTAATAAAGAAAACATAAAAAACCATGAAAAAAAACGTAAGCAAGAAAAAAGAGGATGATCATGTTTCATGATTATGGACCGACTATATATTTCTTTGAAGCTTTTATAGAAGGGTTCTTTTAGTTATTTATAGATCTTATTCCCGATTTATTTTAAATTGTTATCTCTCTCTTGCTTCCTACGTAAGCTATGTAAGCTGTTTCCTAACCAGTACTTAAGCGCGTAAAGGCGCTTACAAGGCGGATTGCTTATTAAATATCCTACTTACCGACGTGATCATTGTCAGCACCTTTTTGAGTTTTTAGACGTTGAAAGTAACGCTCCAATATAGTGCGATCGATCACATGTAAATAATATGAAACAGGCTTACAGGTCCACGATACCGAACCCTTCAATGGCGGTATTTCGCTAACATGCATAATGGTACCAATATCGCTGAGATTTCTGTGAGTAGAAAATAACACGAAATTTATAAACAACACTAAGTCAACCTTAATTATGAGCTTACCGATCGGTTATGCGGAAATTTAGTGGACAAAATGATTTCGAAGACACTACGCGAGCTCCATCTCGTAAATCGGCAAAACGCTCCTTCAGTTGATGATCTACATTGGGACCAAAGGCAAAATTATTTACAAATACCAATGAAGAGCTTGTTATTTTTTCGCGATGTTCATCGACCAGAAAGTCACCCTTAATTAATTTATATTCACAATAACGTTTGCCGAACCAGGCCATAAATTGACGAAAGAACATATCCATACGTTCGGCATAATGGGAGGGTGTGTCAGCCTTCTCTATGCCTAAACACGATTTTAAAGGAAAGGAACCAGCCATTTGCAAAACCACTTGGCCAACCCCTGAACCTAAATCGATAAAGGTATCTTCGCCACTACAATTTACATGCTTAATCATCTGTTGCACCAGTTCATAAGAGGTTTCACCGTATACCTCCGGTGAAAATGGCTCGTATTGATTAAGCTTATCGGGATCGAGTACGGCAGCATTGTAGACTAGTTGTAATATATGTCTTAAAAGACTGGGATGAGCGAATTTATTAAGACGTTCAGCGGGCAGTGAGGTTCCTTTTTCCTAAAGAAAAGAAAAACAAAACAAAAAAAATAATTTCAATTTAAAAGTTAAAAGCAGCAAAAAGTTACTTACCAGTGCAACTATACTATCCACAGCCTTATTAAAACGATCGACAAGATTTGTCATAGTCTTATAGCAGGCAGTGTCAATTTTATTGAGATTAATCTCCTCGAATGCTGATGACATGCTGGGCAGCTCATCGCATACGAATTTAATTGTATCGATAATATCGATCCCATTATCGTGTCTATCTTGGCCGGAGCCAACTTGTAAAGGCCACGTAAAGGTAATTACCTCGGATGAACCAGCTGGCGAACGCAACACCAAGTCTTTGACTTGAGGTGTTGCCATATTTTGTTAAACGAATACAGGACGAATAATACAGCTAAGGTTGCTTCCTCGTCTTTATATTGCTATTGTATTTAATTTGGCTAACAATGATTATATTCTAGTTTATTGATAAATGGAAATTTGGACAGAAGAATGTAGATGGAGATATAGACAGATAGAGAGAGAGAGAGAGAGAGAGGGGGGAGAGAGAGAGAGAAAAAGAAAGAGAGAAGAAAGTACGGCAGTTTCCTTTTCTGTTGAACTTTGTCGCTATACAGGTTGAGATCGATCAATTATTGGTGTTGAATAATCAGCGTCGTTTGATGCTATGTATCTCTTGTTGATGGCTGTTGATTGATTATTGGTGGTGGCACTTGGTTTTTAAGAGTATGAAATCAGTACTTTGCCAGACTCGGTGGGTATTTCTAATTTTCTTTGCTTTTTCTTTTTTTTTTTTTTGCAAGAGATTTTTTCTGGGCAGTTGTGTGTTGTAATTATTATATCTATTCGCCAGAGTTTATATGTTACGTTTGTAAAATAAAATTTGAAGTGAAATTAATCGTGATTCAGTGAATGTAACGGATAGTTTGGTGTTTGATGTGAGAACGTTACACACACAACGAAATTTTACATAAAAAATAATAGTGAAATAGATTTCTTTTTTGCTGCTAGATTTAGTAGAAACGAATGCTTCGATGTTTTTTTTTCGTTTTTCTCTCGTTATTTATGCACAGGCTTTGTTATTATTAATATAAGAAACGCTTTTTAATTATTGTTGTCGTTAATTTTGTTGCTGATCTTGCTAATGATGATAATGATGACGATAGTAAAGTAAGACAGTAACGATGATAATGTGCTGCTGTCGATATTGATGAAAACTCTCATAAAAATTTAGCAAGCGAACGAGTTTACAGTTTAAACTCTCTCGTTTCGTTTCTATTCTGTTCCGTGCCGGTGTTGTTGTTCGTTTGTTCTTTTTTAATTCCCCTTCTTTATTAATGGTTGTAATGCGTTCAACAACAACGACAGCAACAATAAGAACAACAACAACAAAATATAACAATAACTGATGATAGTTGCGTAACTTAGTATTTTGTTGTATATTAAGAAAACGATGCATTTTCGCAAGAATACAACATTTTCAGCAGTGAGAGTGTTAACAGTAGAAGAACGACAGTGAGAGTGCAAGTCTCAGTGTCTGCTTTTTCTTCTTAGCTTCGTGTTTTTGTATTTTTTTCTTTGTTCTTTTTTTCGTTTTTTGCGTTTTTTTTTGTTTTATTTCAAAAGTGATGATAAAATATGACTTTTGTTTTGTTTTTGTATGAGAGGCGAAGTAGAGAGTAAAACGCGTGCACTCAAGTCTGGAAAAGAAACAGAAATATCAAGAAGAAAAAGAAACATAAATAAATTATTTTTGCAAGTAAATTCAAAAAAAGAAACATAAAAAGATAACCAAAATAAAATTAAAAATAATTTAAAATCAAAAGAAATTAATAGAAAATTTAATAATCCCTATAATTCTTAAAATATATTAAAAAATTTCTTATAAATTATTGACTTAAAAAAGAGTTATATTCTATTATGAGAAAAAAAGAAAAATTCCATGAAAGAGATGACGCATTTCATTTCGTTTTTCCGTTTTTGATCGAGATGTGAAGTGATTGTACCTGGGGAGGTTTGACTAAGAAACGAAATGAAATGATCCAATTTGTTAATATAATAATAATTATAGGACTAAAATTAATTTTTGCTTATTTAATGCCATCAGTTTATTAATAACAAAGTGAGGGAAATTAGCATTATTGGGAATTCCAATTTATTGGTAATTTTAGAGTTATTGAATCTTTTTAGCAATAAGAAACACTGTTCTTGAAATATTGAGCATATAAATTAATACCTACTTAATTTATATTTGTAAGAGAGCAAAATACTATTATCACTGGACAAATATCTTTCATCTGCTTTAAGTCGAGCGCGTCCTTATTCATGATGTTCGAACGCAATAGTGATGAAAAAAATCGAGGGAGAACGCGTGCGACGATCGGCAAATATGGAGCCGATATCATTATTCTACTCTCAACGTACAACTATCAGTACACAACAATGAGTACACAATACACTATTACCACTCTATATCACGACTGACTTCTTACGACTAGCCCCTCTTAAGCAAATTGCTCCGCTTATAAACCTTACGAATATCACAAACGTTGCGTCCAACTCTGCTTTGCGTGCTTATACTTTGCTGCTGGATTTCCCGGCCTAGTTTCATTCATTAAACCCTACGAACATCATATACACTGTGTCCGATTCTGCGTAACCTGATAATTTCCTTTGCTGTTCAATTTCCCGGCGTAGTTTCATTCATTAAACTTTATCAACGTCACATACGCTGTGTTCCATTCTGTTACTCCTCGCTGCTGGATTTCTCGACATAGTTGCATTAATCCCTTTACGTGTTAAATTTCGAGGGAATTGTCAATTTATGGTTTCATCGACAGCTGCAAATGCACCTTTTTAAGACACACAACAGGTACAATATTAGAAGGGATTTTCCCTGTTGTGCTTTACCAGTTTGTGATTTTCGCAAAAATATGAATGGATTTTTTATGGTGTTATTTAAAATCAAATGTCTATTCCAACATACTCGCAACGACTAGTACGAAGAAGGAGCACATTTTACGCTGCATCAAAGAAATTCAGTCACATTTACGCAAAACGGTCATGGAAAATTCCGATAGAAGAATGCATATGTAGATCAAAATCGCTTGATACGCTTGCTATTCAAAACATAACCCTACCCTATCCTACTATGTACATTATTATTATTAAAAAATTACAAATAAAAATCTAGCTCTGTTTTCTATTTAATTCAATTCTTGCGTAAATTTTGGAACACCTTATACAAGGTAGCTTTCACTAATTATAGCTTCAGTTTTCCTTTTAAATATATTTTAAATATATATACGTTAGGGATACATGACGAAAAATATTATAATATGTATATATATTAATTGCAAAAAGTTTACTCATTCAAAAAAACAAAAAAAAAATCCATATAAAATTGAAATTCTAAAAAAAAGAATCCAATTATATGTTGGGAAAATATATAAAATCATTATTATAAATATAATCGGAATATTCTGTAGAAAATCCCTTCATAATTTAGAAATGTTTGGTGATTCATTTTACTACAATTATAAATACGTTACTAGATTGCAATACTATCTGCGGGCGAGAAGAATACATTTTTAACTTTCTCGTTTTTTATATACTTTACCTATTAACGTAATTCATAAAATTTTACAATTACATCGCATTTATTATTTGTGTTTATTATTTCATTTCGTTGAGAGAACAGGTGACTAATTTAATAGAAAATAATTGTGAAGGTTTTTTCTTCAGTTATTAATAGAAAAATTAATTCAAGATTAAAAAATCGAGGGATAAGTAGTAATTAGTTGAAAAAAGTTTCCCTTATCATTAAGAAACGATAGATTTTCTTATCACTAACAAGAATTTCAATTTATAAAGTAATTTCCATTAAGCAAGCTCGAATTTTAAATTTAAATAAAAACAGGTGTGTGTGCAGGAGATATCATTTTATATAAATTACATTATGCATGGAATATCAGCTGAATGAACGCCGCAGCTTCGACTGCCGGCTCATATTCGATAGGCTCAATTTTCGATAGCTAGATCGCATAAATTGGTCTTGATATCAGTAGTGATGGTATTGATTTAAGGCACGAATTGTCTGTGATTTATTTGTATAGTGCTATGACTTAACGTAGCAGCTCCACCTTCCCCCACAAGAAAGAGTCCAGCTTACAATCTCGGTAGCAAGATCACGTCGCCGAAATGCGAGATAATCAATATCGTCGAATTTGCTGTAAAGAAAACCTACAATTTTATGTGTGGTAGGGCACGTAGCTCAATTTTGTTGAAACCTATGAGATACATATCTTCCAATTTAGGCTATAAAAATTAGTTATCATCGATTTGTACATCTCGCCCTTGGAAGTTATGGCGGCTTGAGGCGTTCATTTAATGCAGCAAAGTTTTCTGTTGATCTCATACTGAGGCGACGTATGGATGGATGTTGCTTGATTGTTTTGCTAACTTCGCATAAATTACTACAGTAGATAATTAATAAAAATTTCCATGCTTTTCCATAAAAATAGAAAAAATCTACCGCACTCCCACTCAATATTATAAAGCATTGAAATAAAGTTTTTTTTCGAGCTCTCTTCTAAGAGATAACACTCTGTTGGGTGCAAAAGATTCGGTTACAAAGTTGAATATAATTTTCTTATTCGTTTTATTTCACATGTGGCACACCCGCTCGTATAGAAATAGATATTCCGATGTGTGATGAAATGTTCAGCAAACGTGTTTCTTTTTATGACTTTTATTGTTTATTATATATCGATTGAATTGGCAAAGTGATGAAAAAAATTAAAGTCTTTTTTTTTGCATAAGAAATTATTTATATTTACTTTAAAAATGTTCTCTTAATGCATATTTTTTGCTTTTAGTTTTGAAAGATAATTTTGTGTCAAGGTCGTTAAAAGTAGTAGTAAAAAAAAAGAAAAAGAGGAGCATAAATAATACAAAGCAACACATATTACAGAAATAAGCTAAGCAGGGCGAGCTTGGTAGAAATAATAATAATAATAATAATAATAATAGTAAAAGGAAAACAATACGCATACGGATCATGAAAAGCTATATAAATTCATATGCAGACGTGTGTGTATCTATCTATGGATGTGCAAGGAGAAGTGTAAACATGTATAAAAACGCGCACATAAACAATGTAAATAATAACAATTAGCACAATTATGTGTATGTGAACTGTAGTTAGTTGATGTTAATGTTTTTGAAAATGAGCTCAACACTTTGTCAGTCAGTGAAAAATTCGCCTCCAACTGAAATAACAAAAAAAAAAGTTTCTAATTTTGAAAACAACAAAAACAAAGAAAGGGAAAAAAAAGAAATCATTCTCTGTCGTTTATTCCCTTCGAGAGAAGGATATTGGGTTCGTTCATTCATTCTTTAAAGAAATTTCTTCAAAGAGATTTCTCACACACACACAAAAGTGAAAGTAATTTCTTCTTGGTTCGATGGTAAGCATTTGTGGATTAGATAGTTTTAAAAACTTTAAATGAAATGAATGAGAAAAATAGTGAAAATCAGCATTGTTGTGTACCCAAGAATCGATTTGAGGACAATAAATTAATAAAAAAACATTTTATTTCCCAAAAAATTGAAAGAATAATCTTTTATATTCCATTTTGTTTATCTGAACTGCTGGTCAGTAAGAAGATCGCAGATATAAAATTAAGTCCCATCTATTCTTCCAAGAAGGGCTTTAAAGTCTATTTTATTATGGCGGAAAAAAAAAACCAAATGTTATTAGAAAATTTTAATTAAATTATTATCTTTGATGATTAAGAACTAAATATGGAACTCAAGTTGCAGATATTTTTTCAAATTTTCTTTTCTTCTTCAACATGGAAAACACACGTTCACTTAAGAACTTAATCCAAGTTTAGCAATTTCAATTAAAATCCAGTTCAAAATCTTAGATTTCTTAAGAAATACATGCTTAGACGAAGAGATGGCAACCCTTATATATAGCATAGGCAGGTATATAAAAGACACAACAGTCAGGGCGTGGTATTCACGACTTTAACTCGCACTATATTAGACCAAACTTGCTTGTAGCTGTAGAGAGTGTGCTCAGTTGATAAAGGAGTAACACATTTACCGGCTTGAGCAGACATTTACTAAGAGGATTACTTTTTATCTCTCTCTTTTTCCATTAATTCCTGCCCAATGCCTTGTAGGTACCTATAGTCGACATCTCTTGCTGAGTCTCGGCTCACTTACCTCACTTTGGTAACATCCTCGAGTAATGGTTTCACTGGATTGGATCAATTTATAATGCAATACACGCGCAAGCTGGATATATAGGAATGCCATCGATATTCAGCTTTCTTGTTGATATTAATAATGTTTCGAATAGTCTCGCTTACGCTTTGAATAATCGTTTCCATTGTTCATTATCAAAAAATAATACGAGACGACTTAGCAACATAGATGATAAAAGCAATAGCATAGTGAAATACATTCCAGGTAGTTAGTTAATGTCTAAGTAGTTAACCAACCCATTAAAAAAAAAGAGTAAAATCAGGTATTCGGGTATTCATTCAAGAATTAATGAATTAACAATAATAGGTGAAGCCCCAAAAAAGGTAAATCGGAATACATTGATAGATTAAGGGCTGAAACGTATTATTTAAAATGCACTCAATTAAAATAATGTTTCTTCGATAACATCAATAGAATCAAGTGATACATCAAATCATAGAAAATTATGAAGCTAGCTCGTATGGCAGTGAGACAAATAATTCACTTCCCAATGCCTCGTAAATTTACCAGACTCGTAAATGAGACTCTCTGAAGTAGAAACAGGTAAAATGTCATACCTTTACAATAAAGATTACTTCAAACGTCTTCCGGTGTTTTTTCCACTGTCGGTGGATTAATAAACATTAACCTACATTTGCATGGTGGAAGCTCACAACAAACGTTCCATTTTAAGCCACATAGGACAAAAAATATACAAACACTATAAAAACATGTCAGCTATATTTCTTAGAGGTCATTTAACAGACATTTCCGAACGCTAAAAAAAAAATATTTGCAAAATGTCCCTAGTGGGAGTTGTTATAGAAGTGAATTTATGAAAGTTATTATGAAAGTACGATTTTTGTGTGCGAATGAATTGATTGATCGATTTAAAAAACTCTCTCATATGAGAACCTGATAATGTCGATGATTTCACTTTTCTCTACTCTCTACTCTTACTTTTCTAGCTGTTTTCTTGCTGAACGTCCATAAATTTTTCAATCCATTTTGTCTCTTTATACGCATAGAAAACATCACGTAAGTTTGTGTAATTTTATAACTCATACATATATGTAAGTACATACGTATCAAAACATGTGATGTATATTATATTCTCAATTGATATATAAAAATGTGAAACAAAACCCAATTGTCGCGCGCGTATATAATACTTTTTATTCATGATTTTTTTTTAATCTTTATTTCATTTGTTTGTGACGTTATTGCTTTAATCTATACATTTTAGCGCGGAATTTCAATCTCTCTTTGTCTCTGTACATCTTGTGCTTATATTATTATGACACACGTTTTCTAATTAACTTTTATATATATTTTCGCTTTGCTGTTGTTATTGTTTTTTCTCTTTCTCTCTCTCGCTCTCTCTGTCTGTATATTTTTTCATGCCATTTAGAATATTATTTAACATTTTATTTATTTTTTGTTATTGGTGCTATTGTGCAATTTATTCATGGTCACGCAAATCACACAATAATATTCCATAGCAAAATGCACAAATATACACATAGACATTTGAATAAATTTGTTAAACTATTTGTATTGGTTGCACACAGCAGTTATCCATACTTTTTTTTTTACACATATTTTTACATGATGGCCACAGTAAAACTTAACGACAAGGTCAAGTATACAACAAAATACTTAAAAAGTATTTGCTTTAAATTTTTCGTTTTCTAATTGAATTTATAGCATTTTATGCATGCGTTTGAATAATATTGAATAATATAACATGCAATATCAATAATATCAAATAAGAAAAAACTATTTATAAACAGTTCAGGAATCTATCTTATAATGGAAAAGAAGACATTTTGATTGAAATAAACGAATTTCTCACAATAGCTAACAACCCTGTGTTTATTGCTAAAAATGTAAACTTAAAAAGGAGGTTACACTCGGCTTGAAGTGAATATTTTTCAATTCGGTCACTAACTAGCGTTAAAGCGAGAAAATAGTGATAATTACGTCATAAATTTTAACATACATTATTTAAATTTTGTATACATTACATAATAGTTGAAAAATCTGATTGCAACATGCGAATAAATGTTGCAAAGCCTCAATTAATGTGGTTATATGCCATTATAAGGTATAAATATTTAAGGCTATAAACGGCTTGGGCAATTACGCTAATTACAAGTCTCTTTATAAGTTAACTGTTTTCTTTTCTTCTTTATTAAACGTTTAGATTGCACATAGAAATGCTTTCATTTTATAAGAACTCATGATTGATATGAAAAGAACGCAAACAATTTAACCATGTCCGTCCTTCGACTGAGTATTGGAATTATAATTACGAAAAATTAATTTCAAATATTTTCTTTTCATTCTAATCAATCATTCAGTCAGGGAGTCAATCAATGGGTCAGGCACTGAGCTAGGCAGTCAGTCAGTCAGTCAGTCAGTGAGTTAGTCAGTACACGAGCGAATCGGTCATTCAGAGAGTGGTTAGTCAATGAGTCAGTCAGTCAGTCAATGAGTGAATCAGTTTATACAAGAGGTAGGTTAGATATGACAAATTGCGTACAGCAAACTCTTCCCTCACACGATAACTGTATTGCATAACGGCATTTTGCATTCAGCGATATTTTTATGCCTGAGTAATGCTATATAATATTAATAAGAGGATGTGCTCGTGATCGAGTGTTATTACCCTTACAGTATTGCCTTAAACTTTCGCTAAATCTTATATTTTTTCTCTTTAGTTTTAAAGCTTAAAGTAAAGTAATCACAGTACTCAAAGCGGGCAGCTGATACACCTTGGGAATGACGCATTCATTTGATTTTTCAATTTACTTATTAATATTTCTATTGATTATCTCGATACGCAAGACACTTTATGGAATTTATGTTATCTTGTGGGTTGCCCAGATTGCAAGACAAAAGCAAAGTAAAGCTGATCCAACAAAGTGATTTAAATTTTGTAGCAGTCGTTATTAGAAAGCCGCCTTTGTTTTGCGACGTGCTGGGTTGTCCAATCTTACAGAAGAGTACCGTGACTTTACCCATTTTCTGATACCTTATAATTGAGACACTTTTATTACCTGAGCATGTAGTTTTTCTTGAAGTCAATGATTATCGACGATCTCGATAGACAAAATGAGGCAAACGGCAAATTAGTTTGTGGCAATTTTCTTCTTCTTAGTTCGCACAGTAAGTTACGACAACACGCATCAATGATAATTGAAAGCATAGTCTCCGTCACTGGGAATTGAACTCGGGTATGCCAACTTGATAGTCCCGCTTTTTAATTCCTTAACTTTGCGGCAGCCAAGACATTGAATTGTATCGACAATTGAGTCGAAAAATCTCAAGCCGACTGACTTAGCTGCCTTTATGAATACATACATCATTAAGCGGTGGTAGAATCTTTCGTAGCCGATTACAATTGTTGAGCTAATGATCTTCACTTCGAGAAAAGCGACAAACTCCTGATTGCCAGCTTTTAGACTTTTTGTTGGTGTTCATAATCGGTTTTTTCTTGAACTGATCTACGTTCGCACTTGCAAGGGGTAATTAAATTGCTAATCTTTTAACATTAGATTCTTAACTACAACCAGGAATCATGTCGCCACACGGGCGTCAGATGTATAACAATAATAATTAGTCTGTGAAACGCTCCCTTCTGCCAAATCAGGTTTGGCCCGTGTGATCCATTGTCTTTTGTGATTACTTATTGCTTGTCTTATTCGGAAAGGGGTGTTTCACATTGTACATCTTACAATCTTATATTAGGAGACATCAAAAGCGATGAAGCGTGTTTTAAATATATTGAGATTTTCGAATTCAAAACATTGTTTTTCCCTGTAAAGGTAGGAACGTTTTCATATTGTCTCTCATTTATTTCTATATAAAGCTCTTGATTTCCACTTTGTTATGTTTGTACACTAAATTCTATTGCGTTTCAGAAAATGGTGAGAATTGTTTTGTTATGCATCAAATTGTGGAATACAAAAGACGTAAAGAACTTTATAAGCAGCAAATTCAATTTATTTGATAAATTCGGGAACAATAGGATAATCAATTAAGACGATGTATGGAGAATAAGTTCTAGTTATCATTTAATTCGCGTAAGTTATTAGTTCAATTTGAGTTTCAGTTAGAGGCAGTCGTCTTATCGGGATTTAGAATATTAAATATATTTTATAGATCACATCGTCAATAGTGTAGCTGAGAAAGTTTAGAAAAGTGAAAAAAACTCGTTAAACTCTAAGGACAATCCATGTTCCTTGAGATTGCCTTCTTAAAATTGGACGAGTTTTTCATGGTAATCGATTTGTCATTTAAATTGTAATCATGTTTTTTTGTGGACTTCGTTTTATTGCCTTACAAATGCTGGTATACGCTGTCGCAATAGCAGCTTCAAAAACTATAAATAAGCGAAGTGTAGATTTATCCGCAACCCGTGCTTTAATATCTGATGTCCGTCTACCAACAGAGGTCGTACCGACAGGATATGATATTCATCTTTATCCGATAATTGAAAAGGATTCATTCACTGGTACTGTTCATATAAATATAAGTTGGAGTCAACCAATTAAAAAAATTTCATTACACGCCCACTACGATCTAAATTTGAATGAAAGAACATTAAATCTTTTAAAAATTAACAAAGATTCCATAACAGAATCTATACCAATTCTCCGTGGCGATAGAATGATAAGAAAAACGATATATGTTATATATTTAAAAAATACGGTCCAAGAGTGCTCTCAATGCGTATTAAAAATCGATTTCGAAGGTAACATTTGGAAAAGTGCAGAAGGGCTTTTTAAAGGATCCTACGTAACCGGCATTAATAATGAAGAAAAACATTATCTTGCTACTTCGATGAGGCCAAACAATGCACGAAGACTTTTTCCTTGCTTTGATGAACCCGGTTTTAAAGTACCTTTTACGGTATCGATTGCACGTCCGAAAAGTTATGTGATACTTTTTAATACTCCTCTCACGAGAACGGAAATAATGAATTCATCATCTGAATTAGATTACGTTATAGATTATTTTGAGCCGACACCACCTATGTCAACTTTTACTTTCGGTTTTGTAATCTCTCAGCTCAATAAACTGAAACGAGAAGGAACGTTGTTTATGCAGACACAGACTGGCTTAGAAGAACAAATGGAAATCAATCTGTGGGCCCGTCAAGAAGCTCTTGCAGATATCAAGGATGTTTATGAAAAATTATATACAATTTATGATCGGTTAATAGATTACTTTAATGTCTCTCTACCTTTGAAAAAAATTGATGTGATAGCTATACCTGAGCTTGATTTTCTTCATCCTGCCGATTGTTGGGGACTTTTGATGTTCAAAGAAAGGGATCTATTTAAACCACGCTACTATATTTTAACGTATGAATTAATCTACCAATGGCTGGGCTCATGGATAACTCCCAATTGGTGGGATGTCTCGCATATTAATAAAGCTTTAGTTGGCTTCCTTACTACAGCTGTTATTCAAAAAATTGATGATAATCGAAAATATGATCTTAAATACCCTTTGAGTGGATTATATTCCTTGTATTATGAGTTTAGCAAAAGGTATCCGCACTCCAAAATAACGGGTATAAAACAAGAGATGAAATCTTATAAGACTGAAATGATTCTACGAATGTTGAATTATAGTCTTAGCGAAAGTACATTTCAAGCAGGAATTCGGAACTTTGTCGCCGATTATCAATATAAAGCATATTTTAGTAACAATCTTTGGGATGCTTTAACGAAACAAGCTATAACGGATGGAATGTTAGATTCCGAATATAGTATCGGTGAAATAGCTACGTCTTGGATAACCAAGGATCGCTTACCAATGATAACTGTTGATACTGATTTTAATAAAAATAATGATCTTAAAATTTCACAAAAGTTATATTTAAGGGAACGGCCACATGATGTTCCGGAACAACATTTAATGCTTTGGTGGATACCGATAGTGATTATTAGTCAGAATAATTTAAATTTCAATTTAACCAAACCAACGATTTGGATGAAGGAAGAACGAGAGATTATTTTATCTAATATTTCTTCGATGACGGAAAATAGTTTTGTAATAATAAATCCTGAGGAAATTGGACCTTTTCCTGTCAACTATGATAGTAAAAATTGGAATTTATTATTGTCCTTTTTGTTAAAGGAAGATGGTCGTTCTAGAATACCTGCATATACTCGGGCAAAACTTATACATGATGCCTGGAATTTAGCCTACGCTGGCGAATTAAGTTTCGTAACAGTTTTCAATATGACTCTCTTCATGAAATATGAAAGAACTCTAATTGTATGGACACCAGTTTTAACTTTCATTGATCATATTGGTAGACATATTGATATGTCAAAGGTACATAAAAAATTCGAGATGTATGTACAAACTTTACTTACTCCACTCTATGAAGAACTTCATAATCCTGAACAAAATAGTTGGCAGAACGAGTTAAAAACATCAACTGAGAGATTTTTATGTCATGCCGGTTATAAGCCTTGCATTGAAAAAGCCCATAAAAATTTTCAATTATGGATGGAAAGTGCAAATCCCGATTTAGACAATGTCTTACCTAACAATTATATTTGTCCGGTTTTCAAATGGGGAACCATTGATGAATGGGAATTCGGTTTGGAACGTGTAATTACATTTCCTAAGAATCGTACACAAAGTGAACGAACTTATTTATTAAAGACTCTGGCTGGTTGTCCACAGGAATCAAATAAAATTATTCGTTTATTGAATATCACTATTTTAGAAGAAAATGGTAATTTCTCCGCTAATGATGCATTACTTATATTTAGTATGTTAACAGGAGGTAGTCCTGGCTATATAACTTTGTATAATTTTTTATCCGAAAATTGGTCAGAAATTAAACGAAAATTCGAGAGTAAAACGAATTTATGGGATAATTTAATTAGTGCGGCAACTGGACAATTTAAAACCAGCGAAGGTTACGAAATGGTTAAAACGCTTTACAATCAACATAAGGAAGAGTTTGGTAGTGCTACGCATATCATTGAAAGCTCTTTGAAAAACATTAAAGAAGAAGCAAAATGGAGCGATGAAAATTTACCTGTCATAGAAGAATGGTTGGATAATTTTTTATCGAATAACAATCGACCGGAAGAAAAATTTGTTTCATCATAATTAATTTTGTAATTTAAAGAAAGAAAGAAAATTATAATTCATTCATTTTGAACTCGTTTAAGGTGCTAATTGGAAAATAAACTCAAGATGATTATTATTGCCAACGTTTATATGATGACTTTCTCGTTCCCCTTTCTTCATTTCTCGTCTGTGCTTCGTATGTATAATTAAGTCTTAAGAGAATTTGTAGCACACTTAGTAACACTTTTTTGAAAACCATATTGTTTTTTCAAGTTTTGCAGTAAATGAAAAGCTTATGGGAAACATATATAATATTAGAGCACAATAAAGGTTTATGTTTATTTCTAAATCTAACGATTTCGAAAAGTTGTCTTTTATTTCTTTATTTGCAAGAAGAAAGTGTTTTTGAAATTCTTATCTAAATATACGAACAAATGAGTTTGTCAACCATAATAACTATTTTTCTTACTATAAACACTAATAAACACTGGGTCGGCTCCCTAAATTTAAGCCCTGTCTCTATTATAACCTATGGTACTTTTGGTACAGACTATTCTTAAGTTTGTACGGATCTAAAACCAGAAGGGCTTAAAACACAGATCCAAAGAATCATTTTGTGAATTGATTTAAGCTTTTCTGTCTGTCTTCCCAATGTCTGTCTTCCCAATGTCCGTCTATGTACTCTTGTGTTTAATTAATTCTTGAATTATATTATTTTTACGAAACCTGATATAATCATGCTTTTTGACTCAAAAACGAATTTGACCATATTTATAACTTCTTGCCATATAACATCCCATTTAAATAGTCTTTTACATAAAAAAAAATTGCATTTTCTAATAGTTTTTGACAAAAATCGGCAGGAACTATTATTCTGATATATAATTAAATGTGAAATAACATTTGGTTTGCATTGGCCCATTTTCTAAATCATCTTCCATATAACTGTTTTTATGAAAAGTGTCTATCGTGCAAGACCAAGCACAACTGAAACACTAATAACATCTACGATGTGAAATTCGACAGAGATGTTTGTCGTAGTGATATCAAATATTTTTGATATTCGATATACGCGCGTAATTTAACTTAAATACTGGTCTTATTTTCCTGACATAGCTTGCGTGACCATTCCTTCCTCCTCCACGAGTTGCAAAATTTTATATAACAGACAAAAAGAAAGCACTATTCATGAGAAATGAGAGGAACAAGAACAGATTCTCCGGTCAATATGTTGGTAAACTTTAAGGAGTTGTATATTGTAAATATATGGTAGTGAAGATGTTTGCTATAAATATATAATGAAAATAACAATATGAAAATGAAAATGCATTTTATTTTATTTCTTTTTTTTTTCGAGTTTCTCGTAAAAATGTCAAAGCAAATTTAAATAAATTTAAAATTTATTTATTTATCTTTTAGTTTTTTGTTTGCTTATTCTTTCCCAACACATGTGTAAGTGAAATGTTTTCTCGCTCTGCTTCTTCTTCTCTTTCTCTGTCTTTCATATGCATACACAAAACATATGCTACGGCTTGACCACATGTTGTTTTCGTTTGGATTTTTATATGTCATGATATGAATTGCAGTTATTGCTGTTCTCGTTGTTGTTTTGTGTCTTTTGAAGACAGGCACGCGCATGATAAAGTTTATGCAAATAATCTTCATTGCGAAGTAATATATTGACCGCAAGAAAATGTAAATAAGAAGAAATATTTATGAATAAAATTTTTCAAAGGGGAATTAAAAACAATGCGATTTGTGAAATGAAATAAATAAAAAGAACAGATGTTAACCGCCGCCGCAGATGATAATGTAAGCAAAAGCTTTTTAGATAAATTTATTAAAAGTGATTATGAGATATACAAAAAAAAGGAAAGAAAAACTATGAAAGAAAGCTAAATCTTGGTCATTAATTAAATTTCGATCCCTTTTCAATTCCTACAGGATATAGACAAAATAATATGAACATTGTGGCAATATAGTATCAATCGTGGACCAGACAATATATAACTATCACGGCAAGAGCGAGACCAGAACTCAATACTCATTTGAGTAGAGAGACTGTTTCGAAAAAAACCGTATGGCGGAAGCTTCTCAAAGCTAGTATTCATGGAAGGGCCGCAATTTGTGAAATATTCCTTATTACGTCAGATGTTCATATTGTTTTATATATCTCCTGAAGACGGAATAAGAGTTTTGAGCGGCTCTAACGTATATTATAAATAAAATCTTATAAAGATTTCCCATTACATAGATTGGCTATTAATTATAATTTCTAATAATGTCCCTTTTCGCTTATTAGAAGAGAGGGAATCGTGCCCATGGAATACCTACTAGAATGTGGGCATCATATGGTTTAATCTTAGTGTCTTTAATCTTTTCAAAATTTTTGAAATTACAAATTGGAACGATACACAAGCAAATTTAGTATATCGAATATTTTGTTTATGCGATCTCTGATATTTGTTCCTGGATGAAAAAAAAGGAGATGACAAAATTGATATATATCTCATCTCACCCTCCCTCCGGGCTTACATTTACTTTGTTAAATGAATATTTTTATATGATTGTCAATAAGAAATTACACGATCTTTGTAAGAAAAGGGGAATAAAAAATACTCGATAAATTTCATAGCACACTTTACAACCGGACAATGTGCGTATCGATCGTAGTCGACACACCTGCGACAGTATATTATTTATTAGCAGCAACAGGCTGAACTTTTTTTCTCTTTTTTTTTTTGCTTTCGAAACTGCAGAGGGAATTTTTTACTGTTGCTAAATTGTGTACGTATCCAGTGCCTTTAACAGCAAGTTAACAAGTCAAACTGCATTTTGAATAGTCGTCGATTGGCTGCAATTGCGGCCAGACAAAGCACGAAAAAGTAACAACAAGTTTACACGTACTTAACATTAACTTACTAAACTAACTGACAGTTTTATTTTACTTGTCTAATTAAAAAAAAAAGGTCTCATAAAACTAAAAAAAGAAACCTATAACTGTAGTACGTGCCTAAAACTTTAAGTATCAGCCGTTGTTTTAAAGGTCGTCAACACATCATTGATTACACAAGTGTATGCCATGTCTTGCCATGAATAATATAGATGCGCGGCGTCATCAATTATTGTTGTTGTTCTTTCTTTTTTTTTTTTTTTTGAAACAAAACGGAATCTTGCTTATGTTTGTTTTCTTTCTCTTTTTTTTCTTTTTTTTATTTATTAATAACAACAACAAATGTTTTGTGGTCAATAACATCTGTCGTTAACCTAAAATTGAACACAATAACAACAAATGAAATAAAACATCTTTTTAAAATGCATTTAAGTGTTTCCTTTTTTCCTTCGCTTTTGTTTATTTAAGTTCTTAAATGCTTCTTCAAGAAACAGACACATGTAACCACAAAATGCTTTAAAAAAGCAGCATATGTTTACAAACTAATAATTATTGAAATATTCTTACTTTTTTTAGAGGAAAATATTTTTGTATTTTTTATATTCTATCATTTAATAATGGTGCACGTAGGGTAAATTTTACTGATAGTGAAAAATTCCCATATGACAGTTTACCTATAATCAGCTGTTTTGTGTTTTTTGTTTACATTGTTCCCTTTCTAGCTGAGAGTATGCATTAATATTCGCTCTCTCAGTTGTGTATACGTTAAATAATTGAATTAGATTTTATATCTTTGATACCCTACCTACCATCGTTTGCGCTAAAGGGGATATTAGGTTCGTGTGGATATATGCAATCCAGAAAGAGACTTTGTCTAATCTTAAAGTGATCGATTCAGAATTATTATCTATTAGCGATGTCTCTTTGTTTTGTTTGGCCCAAGAGCGAACGCTATTGAAATGCTATTCGATTTGATTGAACCGTCTTTAGACTCTGTAAAATGTTTGTAAAATGGAGTTAAACACGCGTAAGAGTTAGTCATGTCTTTCTGTTTGTCGTTGCTTGTCTTTGTCTGCCACAACTTTTTTGCAAATTTGAGGGGCAACGGCTATTTTCCTTGAAACATGAACGCCTAAAGATTTGAGACAGGGAATCGGGCGCCAAAAGCGAATGTAGAAGGGCCGGTACCTGCAAAACGCTTTGCATCAATCAAAATAAGTGATAGAACGAAAATTCACCAGTCAGAGAGAGTACGTTGAAATTAAGCCTGTAATTGTTCTGGGTAATCAATTCCTTATATTTTCCTGCACGTTGTTAAAAATTCATCGCTAAGCCCAGTTCCATTGTAATAATTGATGTTTATGTCGCTTACTTTCAACGTGAAATCGGTGTTGTTATTGTTGCTGAGGATGTATTGATCGAAATTTTTTGTACTTCAGATTATCGTAAATAATAGCAGATAACAATTTAAAATTTGGTCAAATTTTTTGCCAGAATCACTTAATCATGTTTTGAAACCCTTCTATATATTTGGTTTTCGACTTCTATACAACAACGGGTTCTTAACAATTGCTTCAAATCCAATTTTAAGTTAAGATAAAAGTCAGTACAGTGTTCCCCCAATAAACAACTTGGTTAAGATTAAGCCTATTAAACGTTATTGTAGAGCGTTCGTTCATAGGTATTAGAAGAAAAACCTTATAACACATTTGTTAGTACTCTCGCGGAAGTAATTTCTTTTTTCTTGTGAGCCAAAATTCACGTACATTTTAAAATACTACCCCCTGTACAAAGTGGACAACGCTTCGCAGACTTGATGAAAGCATTTCATCAAAACTCGTTGGTCATAAATGGTTTCCTTCCTTCGACTATGGGTACTTCGATGTTAAAGATGGGTCTTGCACTGGGTCTGGACCAAACGTTAAGTCAATGAAGATATTCAAAAAAACTATAAAAGACTGATGCATTCATCTTCATGTTGCTACGGAATTTGTCATTGAATAAAAAATCATACTAAACCATTTACAAATATCGCATTACCATAACCATAGCCATAACCATTTACAAATATCGCAATGAATTCGATATTTGAATACAATGTGAATTAATAGTAAAAAAATTGAACAAACCGTCTTTACATTTACGAACCGCTCTGGAAAAGAAACTATACTGAGACTGAAAAAAAACCAGATGTACCTGCACAAACATCGGTAAAGCCCGGATTGATGTCATATAAGGTAATGCACTGTTCTTTTAACCGGATTCGAAGGGAATTGTGAATTATGGGTCGCTGCAACCTGGCAAGATGATTGATTCCACTTTTTTCACAGTCAACAGTGACTAAAACGAATAAAGTGCATGACTGAGAGATAAAGCGTCAAGAATTGATCAAGGAATTGATCAAAGATATGATTAATACGAAAGGAAAGGATCAATAAGATCATAGTGATCATTATTAAAGGAAAGGAGTTGTGTTCTATTAGAACAACAGCGCACCACACTATACCACACATATTTTTAAACTTGAAAATTACATTGAGAGATTTCTCTAATGTGTCCAACATACAGCCCGTGCTTTGTCCCATTCAATAACAATTTACTTCGCTTTCAATAGAAATCTCTTAAGACTGCAAAGTTGGATTGAAAGGAGGACGTCTATGGAAACTACTTGGTTGAGGCTTTCGTCAAGAACAATGACAAGAAAAAAGACTAACACGATCGAAATGATTATTTTTATTTAATAAAAGAAGAGAAAAAAATGCCACGAACTTTTTCTTTTATCAATTGTATATATACATATATATTTTTTTCTAATTTATTTCAGTCGAGTGTAATAAATAAGGAAGTAAACGATAGAAACCAGCATATTCTGGCGTTATTACATAAAATAACAAGAAATATCGCTTATGTGTGCTACACACGAATACTAACGTTTTTTTTATCGCAAACGCGTGCACAGATGCATGCGCAGGTCACATACTTGTTTTTATATAATAGAAAGAGTGAGAAATATGAGAAAAGTCCAGAATATATCGAAGAATGTGTAAACAAAACACTGTAAAATAAATAAATGTAAATAATAACAACAACAATGAGAAGAGGAGAATACGATGCAATAGAGAGAGAGTGTATTGTTTACATATTATGAGCCGAATACGGAACATAGAGCAGGTGAAAAGAAAGAAGAAAAAGAAAAGAAAACAATAAATAAATAAATTATGTAATACGAGAACGTTTTGTTTTTGTTTCTTTAAGAAAATGGATATAAAATTCGATAAAAAAAAAATATTTCAAGTTTAACTCATTGTTGTTTTTTCTAACGCGTAAAACTGAGTGATAAGGTGTTGTGCTAGATTTTTTTTTGCATATCTTCCTTGGAAATCCAATAATAAGTTACCGGTTAGAATAAGTAGTTAATTAGGAAGGAATATCTGATTGCGTGTGGTTGGTAGGTAGAGTGTTAACGCATCTTAGGTTTAATGTTTCCACTAATGTTTTTTTGGACAGGTTTAGCAACGTGGATTCAACCAAGGATTGTCGTGAGAAACCACTTTGTAAAGACTTATTCGAGCATTGAATTTTGTTTTTTCGCTTGTTTTCTTTTTAATGATGAATACAAAATTGCTTCCTTTAACTGTTGCAGCATCATATCCTCCAAAACCATAAAGAAATATCTTTTTATCTAAGACGATGTGGTATAATTCGCGTTGTCATCTGTTTTTATAAATCGGCAGAAACTCTTATGCACCATTTTATTTCTTTTTAATTTTAGTAGCCTCCTTAAGTGTGTGTGTGTGTGTTTGGACAAATCTTTTGCGTTTACAAAAATCAAGATGAGTTAAAGGTGGTTAATAACTTTTAAGGAGCGTTGTGTTGTACTCCTTCTTATAGCCTTTCTAATGCTATTCTCATTCCTTTTCGTGATAACTTATATTTGAAATTATTTCAGCTAATAGGCTTGATGGGTAGACAATGGCAGGCGGGCATGTTATTGTTGTTTTTATGCAATATTAAAACTAATTTAACAGCGGGAATCGTTTAATGAATGTTCCGTTGTTGGCCTTTATCAGCAGGGAAGCTACTGACGAGTTCTTTGAAAACATGACGAAAGCAAGACAAATGGTCTATCAAATTGGTTTCAAGTGAGTTTTAACAGCTTTTGTAGGTATTTTTTGTGATAGATTTTGTTTTCTCAGGCGTTAGGCAAGCAAGCACGCATTCTAAGGTTAAAGGTAGTTATTATACTGTTACTTTCGTTAGCACACAGACAAGAAATTTTTGCTATAATATGGACATCATCTTAAATTCGCCTGATAGCTTAGTCATTATTGGTAACTATTTCATAAGATGTCATACACAGATGATGTACAAAATAATACGAATGCTATGCTCCTTAAAAACCATTTTGTGACATGTTCGCATGACTGCTTCCGTGCAAATAATGCGATGCGTATGTATTGCGCAGCCAACGCTTCTAGGTTATATTTCTGTATATTATACACTTCGGCTTTGCGATGGTTAAAACAAGAGATCCGTGAAATTTGTGATCTCTCATATTTCGAAAGAAAGCAAATCTCTGGTGCACATTTAGCGGAATCATTTGTGACAAAAACACCTAAACCCTTAAGCGTTTCACCAGCAATAGTATTCTCTCTTAATGACTGTATGCATAAAACTTCGTTAAATATCATCGGTGGAGAAATATAGTGAGCGAAACCTAAAAGTTAACTGACAGAGGCCGATGAACATTAAAAATAGACAACATGAAACTACCGCAGCAAAAGTGACCGCAGAATTCAATACTCGCTCGGGTAACAGTTCCCTTCGCCAAAAGGAGGAGGGGGCTCCATAAAGCTAACATTCATAGAAAGACTGCATTTGCGAATATCTTTAGAAGCGAAATGAACATTAACCTGCGAAAAAAGTGCTGCTGAGATCATAAAATCTAGACACAGGATGAATGGAGAAACGTGATATGATCCGATGAATCATCGCTTACATCTAAACAAGTCTACGAAATCCGGATTGTCTGTTTTACTACTGCAACAGTCAAGCATGGGAGAGGTCCGGTTTTAATTTGAGCGGCTATATCTTGGTATTCAGCTAGTCCTATGATTCACATCATTGGCCGGATCGAATATCTCGGCACTCTTGATGATGTAGATCTTATTATTATGGTTAGCATATATTCCAAGATGATAATGCGGGGTTATGCACAGTCCAAAAGGTTCAGTCTTGATTCGAGAACCACCAGAATATAATCAAACAACTTCACTGCTCAGAACTATCGCTTGATTTTATTTTGAAGCATAATGCGAAGTTTTGTAGCAGAGAGTGAAGAGAGAATAGATTTCTATCTCCAACATCATTGAAGAAATTGATGAATGTTTTGACACAAAAATGGAACTTTGGGAACTATTTAGATACTCTACGGAATCTATCAAGCAAATGATGATTCCTCACTATTATTATTATATAAATCTATGAATTTTAATCTATCTACCGCCTGTATACTTTACTTGTATTATAATTTTTAACGTCAAGCATTCTAACTTAGGTTAGGTTGCTTTAGGCGGATACTGGGAAGATTATTATTATTATTAAATTAAGAACTCTGTCTATAACCGTTTGAGTCTTGAATGAAGAGAAATCTTCATAGCAGACAGAAGCAGGAGATATATGAAAAGTCACTTTAAGGTAATCAGTTTATAAAGTGAAATCCAATTTTTATTTAAGAAATACGTTTAAAGTGTTAGCATGAATTTTGAAATCTTCTTAGGCCTTACAGATGTAGATGTAGAAAAAAACGAGTCTTCATGAAAATTCAGTTTTATTGTATATAATGAGCATGAGCATGAGCATGAACATAAGCTAGAATTAGTCCGTCTTAGTAATGAGATTTGAAAAGGAAAGAATATTCGAATTCACGCCTATCATAATATTGTTAATATTTCTTTCAAATATATATTTTGAGTTTATATTTAAACACTTTTAATCAAACTTTCATTTAAATTAAGTTCTATAATCGTATTATTTTATTTTGCCTTCAAGCTTAAGTAAATATTTGGTTTCTTAGAAGAACACGTACGGATGTCCGTTCATGACCAGCAAAACTAACACAATTGAAATAAAATTATATAATTTAAGAGTTTAAATAGAATTAAATTCACGCGCGCACATGTTTAAATTTGCTCGTTATTATATTATACGCACGTACATCCTATATAGAGAGATGCTATACATAAATGTCAATTCAATTTAATTTGGTTTAGTAGTTTAATAATACATACAAAAGACATACACATACTAAAGACTTAGGTACATACACATATATCTATGCATGGATGTACATGATATTATGTGCGTAGGTATGTATGCTGGTATATGGAAAGCTATTAATGGTTGTTGCTATGCGTGTGTGTGTGTGTGTGTGTGTGTGTGTGTGTGTGTGTGCAGCTGTTCCACTTACCAGTTGCGTAACTATGTAAAGCAATGATTAGAAAGTAGGGTAAGTAGTAGAGTAGTAGTAGTACTAGTATTAGTAGCACTGGTAGTAGTAAGGGCGAAAGAGATTCATGTGAGGTTTTCAACTTTTTTCTTTTTTTCAATGTTTAAAGAAACTAAACAAAATGTCACAAATTTAGGCTTAAATCTTACAAAATTTTAGATAGCAAGATTGGAACACACACTATACGTTATACTAATTTTTCTAGTCTGAATGTTTTCGTAACAGGGTACTAATAAACAGGGTCTAAAAAAAAATATTTTTTTTTTATTTTTTGCCTTTAAAATTCATAGAACACGAAGACATGTAAGAAAAAATCCGTTACCTCTAACAAATGTTTCGGATTTTCTCCATAAGACGGCCAGCGGTGTCAAATGAACTTGTGTGGTCGCTAAGTTACAGTTTAATCTCTTGCCTGTTGATTTCCAACTTCTATAATACACTGTAACAGATATCTTTAAAGAGTTGTTTATATGATCACATTTCAAAAAAGAATTTTTAATTAAAAATATTCTATTGTACCTTCATGAAGTAGTCAGACAGACATGAGAAACTGAGAGAGATCCTTACCGTAAGCAGGTGAATTTTTCTGTTCGCATTGAACTGAAACGACCTATGAAAGTGCAAAGTTTGTTTGTGTTTAAGAAGATAAAGACCATATCTCTGGAAGAGTTCAAGGTCATAGCATCAAAAGTGCTTCGAGGATTAGAAAAGACGTCGGCACCCGAGATATATTATATACCTAAGGGTAATATTACTTTAGTAGACGGGGACAGACAAAATAGATAACGAATATATATTTTTCGTGAAAAATAAAAAAAAAACACATCTCGTATTTCGTAGTGTTTCAGGCATCATTTAATTGGCTTAATCCAAACCCGCACATTTTACTTTTCCAGACTTTTCTCTCTCAATCCATCCTCAAGCCCACCACTTTCCTTTTCATCTCACTATTCGCGATGGCGAAATGGTTTCATTTTTCATTGTAGTCTGAAAAAATGTGTCGTTCTTTTTGTCGACAAATAAATTTTTTCCCCACAAAAAAAAAAAAAACAAATGGGAAAAGGCTTTAGGGTTGTCAATGGAAAATAATTCGATTCTTTGTTTGATTCTTACATGTGTTGTAATTAAATGAAGTATAACTTAATTTTAAATACAAAACAAACAATTGAGTTCAATTCAAGTGTGGAATGCATGCTGAAGAGGTGAAAATGCGCCCTTATGTGGTGAGGATGATGATAATGATGATGATGATGATGATGTTAATCCAATTTCTTAAAGACTTCATGTAATATTGTAGTCCTGGATATTAGACGATCTATATTCTTTTCATTATAAGCGTGCATAGACCTTGACGAAATTCTTATTAAAAAAAAAAAAATTTTTTTTTTAAAAAGATTTCGAACACTCAAGGCATCGTTCGCTATAAAATATTGTTGCTTATGTTTTTGCTTAGAATCCCTTTATTTCATTCATTTGCTGGTAATTAAAACCAGTCATCCATAAATTTTTCCAATATGAAGTAAATCTTCGTTTCCCTTTTTTCTTCTTCTTTTTATTATTATCCTTAAAACCATTTTACGACATCGCAGCTGTTTTCTCATTCTTTCGTTGTTCTTCCTTTTATTTTAGATTTAGGTTTTATCAGTTTTTTCGTTTTTATTTTGCTTTTTTTTTTCTTTGGAAATTTATTTTCCTTTTTATTTTTATTTCTTTGAAAGGTATTTTTAAGGTATTTTTTTAGTGGTGTACATGACAAATTATCCTTAAAAAAAAAAAAACTTACGATATTAGAATAATAACTTTTCTCTTAAAGAGATAAATTTAAGAAAAGCAAGTAAGAAATATTTCGATATCTGGCAACTATACATGCATCGACCCAATGGTTGCTTCTTGCAACAGAGAATGACATTTAATAGGTTGATCTGATTTTTGCATTGAATTTTTGTAGGTGATCTTGATGATCAGCTTTTATATTAAATTTTGAAACGATGTCTGCGCAGCATTAGGTTGTAAGTTTTTCTTTATTCCACTAACGATTTGGTATAATTTCTTTCCAATCGTTATAGACTTTTTAGGTCCATACCACAGATTTCCTTCTTCGATAGAGACAGATAGGCAGACATACGTTGTTAATATCCTTCAAAAATCTATTGTAATGTGGAATCGTAAAATTAATAAGAAAGGACGGACAGACGGACTTGTTTAAATTTGTTTGCAAACGTTATGTACCCAGAATGTATGTCCCAAATGTTTATCTCTGAATGTTACACAAATGCTAGAAGAGAAAAGTACTATATCTCCGTTCATGGACACCGAGTAAGCGTAACATATGTTTGTATGTATGTATTCGGTGTACATGCTTCTGAATGTATGTTTGTATATACATTAAGCGTAGCGAAGGACTATAATGATAATGTTAACGCTTGTGTGTTCACAATAATTACTTCTCCTTACTCCTTAATCTTCGGAGGACATTAAAATCTTCATCTTTTCTATCATTTTAAGACTTAAGATCTAAACAAGCTCAAATGGTGCTACAGTATATACATCCATCTTACACAATTTTTGATAAGAGTGTAGAGAGTTGAACTATGTGTCTTGATTCAGAATCATTTTTATATCTTTATATCCACTCACGGAAGATGAAGATACATACATTCAGTTCCTCGTTTTGCGTAAAACATACAAAAGGAAACTTCAAGGAATTCTGGAATAACATTAAATTTTGAATAGATTTAATCTTGTGCGCTTATCTGTCTGTCTGTCCTTATATGGTAAACACTTTCCTCGCCGTAAAAATCAAGATATCGACTTAAAAATTTTGTAAAACCCTAGGTTGGTCGGTCTTGAAAAGGTGTCGGAGATCGGTCAAAAGATGCGCCTGAAATGATGCTTGAAAGCAGGTCTTTCTTATGACGTTTTTATTCGCTAAGCGTAATACAATAAAAATTTACACCCTTATCCTACAATATAATGGAAACATTAGTTGTAACTCTTTCCCAATATTGTATAGGGTGTAATATAGCGCAGGATATCGAAATTTACTTTTTTATCAAGTTTTTTTTTTATCAAGATGAGGGGGGTAAGTGTAAAAGATTAGGTAGTTTTTTTTTTGTCTGACCTGTTTTAAGATTGTCTGTCTCTCCGTCTAATATTTGCCTAAGTATTGTTGTGCCCCTGACTTTTGAAATATTTTTATGGAAATTTGGATTCATACAATGAGAGATTATTTTTTGAATCACTTCCTTCTCGCAAGATATAAAAGCCTTTAGGTGTCATTAAAGTTTAATTGTTAGTGTTTTATTACGAAAGTTAATCCCGAATAACGATTTGATATCCAAAATTTACTACACTAAATGCGTACCACCCACATAGGGGTCTATCTTTAGGAATTCTTCTTATCCTTTTTGGTAGAATAACTCATCAGAAGTAGGCCTTCAAAATCTAATTTTTGATATTTTATGATCAAAAAAAAAAAAAAAAAAGGTTAAGAATAATAAATTTGCACCCATTTGGAGTTCACGTGATAGTTCCCCTTCCCATATGAAGTTCGTGCGGTAAAGTGTAGTGCCATGTAGAACAAGAACGTACAATTTCTGCTAATTTATAACGAGAGTAGACGAGGAATAGTATTAACCAAGGTGATGCAGTCATTTGCTGGTCGACTTCTGTAATTTTTCGACTGCTTGCTCGTCACTTTTTTAACGAACATAGTGTCAGCAACACCAAGTCGAACATCTTCTTAAGTAACAAGACAAGAACTCAGTGTTGTTTGCTATAATATGTGATCTTGGTGTACCATTCATAACAGCTCTCTTCGCTGTACACCAATAGTTAAAAACGTGCAATTAATTCAAAATGCCAATGGACGGATGCATTGGGCTGTGTATCATTCGTTAGACAATGTGTATCTGAGCCAAAGCAGAATATAAATGGCCGAATCTTCACCTCTACGAAGTCCTAGCTATCAACGTCATGGTTTCTTTGGTTTTCCGTGGTGCTACAAGAGATTAAGGTTTTAACTACTAATTCCCGACGACGAGTATTTTTCTGGTTGTAGGAGGAAGCTCGATAGTTGTATCTATTTTAGATGTCTTCTTTTCTCTATAGTTCTATGCTATTTAGGTCATAATACTACTGTGGCATACTACTTGGTATCTATGACTGATCGAGGTAGTAATTGAACTGAGCACACAGGCAACTTAGCTAAATGTGTCGATGTCTTACCAACTACATAATAATCACAAAAATTAGGTAGTGAGTTGTTCACGTCCTAGTCAGATGTGAGTAAAGTCAACCGTAAGTCCACAGGGATCAGGTGCCCGAATGAGGAAGCTCTTTGTATTATGTTGGCTAAGTCAACAAACTTTGGGAATGTCTTCTGGCCTGATCGCTGGGAACGCTCCTTCGGGGAGTTTCGTGGCTGGTTATTGGTAATTATCTAGATTAACCCTCCGACCAGAGCGAAACGCTGGTTTGTACCCAAGGAATTTGCTCTGGTATTCCAGGAGTTGAGGAGCTTCCTTTGTGAGAATTGTTCCAAAGCTCAGACGACAGTGACTAAAGTTTTTGGTCTGCACTTGAATGTACCGTGAGGTCAGAGCCTAACGGCGGTACAATTTAGTGTGTACAATTTTGTGTACTTTGTGTGTATTTTGTGTACTTCTTGTATAATATGTTAGGCCATTATATAATTGAAATCATTTTTTAATATTGACCATAAACCTGGTTTACATCGGAGAACTCTACATGATTTTCGGGATTCTTCATGTAATTCACGTTGTACCTCTTCCAAACTCGGTTTGTATATCATTCAGTGTTCGAAATAAAATTGATTTCAATTCTTAGTTTGGCACATTAGATAGTTAAGAGTGTATAGCTTCTCTAAGATGCAAAGTCATAGAGATGTCGTTTGCAATTCATTATTTTAATTAAAACATCTAAACGCAAACCTTTATTATTTATTATTTACTAGTCAAACTTCATTTTCCCCCCGACTTATAACTTGAAATAACAGCAGTTCCCTCTGACAAATTATTTGATGATCTCCCGAAATTTCACTTTTATCCAAAAAAAAAAATTTCTCAATAAATCTATATTAATTCAATTTATACAACAGCTTTGCAGGATGATTTCAAGTCATTTTTTAATAATCACGTACTTAAGCTTATTATTATTATTATTGTTATTAATTAAATCAATTCATTTGCCACGGGCCGATAATTCTTAGAATATGGGAGGTTTATAATAATCAAATTTCATCATGATATCGTATGATCATATTAATCAATTAAATCAGTTCATTTCGGCACCCCCATGGTAGCGTGTTCAAATTAAATTTTAAGCCACAGAAAATTTCACAATAAACTCAAATTCTAATCCAATTATCACTCAAATTAGTGTGATTTAAAGCAGGACATTGCCCCCATTATTTGAAGTCAGTTATTATCTCTCAAGTTGATGTCTCATATATTAATCACTCAAATTAGATTCGAGTTCATTGGTAGCGTGTCATGTTACATTGTCGTTATCAAAAAATTTTCATTTTACACCAGAAACTAATTCACACAAATTTATTGCTCAAATTGAAGAGATCCCATGAGTAGAAAGAGCTTACACTATATATATATATAGTATGTATATATATATATTTATAAACATATATACAAAGATTTATTTTAAAAAGATTTTCAAAGAATTTTGAGTAAATATCATTTCGCTCTGATTTAAAATTCATATTAAATCTCTTGTGAAAATTAAAGTCAAAAGAAACCCAGTTTTTCTCTTTTTTTTGTTTTTGTTTTTTTATATTAAAATCCAAATATTTTTATGTGCGTTTATGTCATTCATTTAATTCCCACAGAGAATTCACAATTGTATATTACACACACACACACACACATGCATTCATCTATGCAAGTAAGAAAAACAAAAACAACAAGAAACCCTCAAGAGCTGCTTTTTTTTTAATGCTTTACATTTGCAAAAACCATTGTCATCAACATCATTATTATACTCGCCCCCCTCTCTCGCTCTTTCTCTTTTTCTTACGAGCAAAGTGAAGTAATAAAAATGAAGCAGCAACAACAACAATAACAACACAATCAAACATATACATGCAAACATAAATGTACACATCAATATATATATATATAAACACACACACAAATATATACAAATATAAAAATACTTACACAACACATATATACATACCTATACATAGATACACATATATTTATATAGTTCTACTATTACTTGAAGGGTCTTTTCTTTTTAATTTTTCTTTTTTTTTTCGTTTTGTTTATAGATACAGAGATATAGGATGGGGGGCATGGTGAATCGGCGAGGGGGTTAGTTAAGAGGTGGTGGAGATTGTGGTGAATGGGGTGGGGAAGAGGGCGGAAGGAAGGGTCGAGGGTGAGAACATTTCTGGGGTATGGGTGATTGTTTGCTTGGTTGATTGGTTTGAATAGTGCGATTATGGGTGGTATGTGTGTTAGTGTGTATATTATACATGAGAAGGCTTATGTAAGTTTGTATTATTTGTTGCACTGTGTTGACGCTAACTCTTAATCGTTATATTAAGAAATTTGAGCCGCCATAGTGGATAGCGTAATGTGTGAGTGAATGTATAGCGGCACTGTAGATAGAGAAAAAGAGAGAAAGAGAGAGACGGTTCCTTTCCCTTCGCTTACACATTAATTGCTTTTATCGATTTTTTTTTCTTTCTTCACCACCACACTCCTCGGTAGGCAGCTTTTGTTGGTTTTTAAGGCTCTCCATCCATATAAATAACATTTTTTTTTTGTTTTTTGGTTTTTTGATTCTTGTTCTTCTTTTCTTTGCTGTTATGCTGTTATGTTGTTTTTTAGCACAAGGCCGAAAAAGAAAAATGTTTTGAATTTATTATTACTATTGTTGTTGTTGTTGCTGTTATTGTTGTTTTATGCTTTGTAAGAATATTTTTTTTTCTCTTTTTAATGTTACTTGTTTTGTATGCACGTGTGTATGTATGTATGTATGAATGGATAAATGGAAATGGATTTTATTTTTTTTTCCTCTGAAGAGCGGGTGGTTGCCACTATTACATTCAAATAATAAAGCTTTTGCATCTGCATAAGTACATATCTTTCCATGTATGCATGTATGTATGTGTGTATGTGTATGTATGTATGCAAGGATGGATGTCTGCGTCTGCATGTTATATGGGCAAAAGCTAGTGATTAAATGGGTACATATATATATATATATGGGTATGTGTGTGTGTGCGTGTATGTGTATAAGTTTTATATTTGTTTGAATGCAAAAAATGAATAAAAAAATAAACTCATGCAGGTTTAACAGTGATTGACTAAATAACTGACTGACTGAGTAACTGGTTGCTCTCTCTCTCTTTCATCCTGACTAACTGTATGTGTATGTATGGCATTCACTGATGTATGCAGTCGTCAGTCATCTCAACATCAGCCAGTATGAATATCATCATGTACATACATAAATATTATAAAATTCTGATTTCAAAACACAAATAGTGGGCGTTGTTGTTATGCGTACATACATATGTACAAAAATCCTTATGCTTTTGCACGTGTATGAGATTTATATCTGTGCATAACTGACGGCTCTCATCCCCTCCCCACCCCTTCTTATCCAACATTCGGAAAAAAAGTAGGAATTTATTAATTTTTTTTTTATTTTTTTTTTTTTTACCGTACATAGTTTTTAAAGGTTCTACTATGCATTTTAAAGATTACGGTAAATTTATGGTTTTAGAAAATGTTGATGCTAAAAGTATTAAAAACTTTTAAAGGAGAAAATTTTAAAATATTTCTTCTATTAAAATTATTTACAATTTGACATAAAATCGAAAATCGAAATCTTATTTGTAAAAATATATATAAAAAGGAATCCCCAAATTTATTTTTGCCTGCTATGATTCCCATTGGTTTTCCTGCTCATATGTATTCTTCAGTTTGAAGTCACTTTTCTTAACACTTCTGGTTTTAAAGGCTTTACCAAGTAATGTCTATCTAACCTAAAATTCGAATCTTATATATCTTAGCTTAGAGAAGTCTATATGTGACATAAACAATACCGTTATAACAAATCTTTTTCAAGGAGTGACAAGTTTCTCCACTTCAGAATTGTACGTTCGATCGGTAAATGTTATGCATTCACTAGAACTACGACCACGTGCCGACCATATTTAAAAAGTACAGTTTACCACACTGGGATGCCTATGCCCTACAGCTAGGCGAAAATTACGTAAAGCAATGATGATCCCTATATTACTGAAGCACTTATCATCCTTAATGTAGATCAATAGATTATTTTTCCTTATGGCTTAGGAAATAAAACACTCCAGAAGACGCTACTAATAAAGATATATTTTTGCTGTTTGGCGAAGTCATTTAGGTATGAACACAATGTCGGTGCTAACGTCATTTTTGGGTGCACGTCCTGAAACTTCCGAAAAATCAAGTATGATATTAATGAGCACCAAAGATTTGTGTCGACTTAAGTGGAGTTCGATTCTCTTTTTTTTTTGAGGTTATATCGTGAAAACTGTTTTAGTTCACTTTAAGATTTAAATTTGTAATATTAAGATTTAAAAATGTAATCAGACGATACATAGTTCGGTAAGGTTTTCAAATTATTCAAATTCATATGCGGTTTTCATAACTTTGTAGGCTTCAGTGTCAAATTGCGATCGGTTTAATAGTTTTAGTTGTGAAATCTAAAAAGCGTAAAAAGGCGAAGATGTGTTGCTGACTGCGAGTTTTGTGATCAATTTCTAGCACAGAATAGACTCGCTTATAAAAGGCTCATTTATTTGAAACCGAAAGCAGACAATGATCCCGAAATATTAATATAACTTTCACGTAAAATATCCGAGCTTGTTAAACCAACAATTGAAAGCATTATGTGGGACATATTTTCATCTAAAAAAATGACACTTTAGTCAAGGTAAGTTCCCCTTTTATCGATAAGGTCCCTTAAAGTCAAAATGAAACAACCAAACGGAGATGAATACCCAATAAAAATGATCGGTTGTTGTTGTTGCTTCAAAATGGAAAATTGTTTTATATTAAATATAGTTCAAGACTTAGTTCAAATAAAAGCAAGCGGCGCTTCCTTCCTACGTTTATGACAAATCGGAGGTGCGGATATTAAATAAACAGAGTAAGATGCTATACATAAAGTGCACGCGTCTGAAACCTAAAGTTTAGGGAGGGCTGCGTAATCTTACTGACCAAGTTATTGTATCCTTAGGTAATGATTGAGCCGCATATCAGAAAGCTTACGAAGCTTTTGATGCATTTTTTGTTAAAAGACTCATTTTGCATATTTTTCTGCTTCTTCTTCTGCTTCTTTTAAAGAAAAATAATGTTGAATAAAAAAAAATAAATAAAAATCAGGTCAACAACATACATTGGTACAGTATTGCGCTCTCTTTTTATTTTTCTGTATTTTACCACAGCCTTGTTTACGGTTTACAAAGCCTAGTGGTACGAGTAAGTTGTTAATCTTGCCATTTGTATGAGAAATAGATTTTTTCTTTTTTTTTTTTTGCTGACTGTTGGTTTTTTTTTTCGTTATGCTATATTTTTACCATTAATAATGTATTTTTTCTCTGTTTTCCATTAAACATATGCATTCAAATATTACACAAGAGAAAAGAAAAAAAAATTGGGTCAATATGGCTTTTATTTTAAGTTAACACTGTAATTAATGTTGTGTCATCCATTTCATCATTATTAAGCGACAGAGAAAAATTTGTGATTAAAGTTTACATCAAATTGAATAAACTTACCACCCTCCTTTACAGTTCCCTTTCGCTCTAGTAGAAGTAAATATGAGAGTTCTCTTTGTGTGATTTCTACTTTAACAAAAAGTGAAACTTTACTACGGTACATTTAGGCCAATCGCTCAGACATTACGTTTTTCGTATAAAATATTTATGTTGGTTCGTTAAAGTTTACTAATAGGTTGAGTAATAATAGGACCGATTATATGAAACTCAAGAGGAAGTCTACTCTTTTTTTTTTCTTAAATGTCTTCTCTAAGATGTGTGGCAACACATTTGAAGAATAGTTGAAAACTATTCTTATAGCTTTGTGTTGAACAGAAGTTGACCATTTTGCGATTGTCGGGGTCCCTATTAAGTAAGACTAATTTCGAGCTAGGCGGGATACCACCAGTGTGTCCAACGGATATTATAAAAGAAGCTTTTAGTAGTAAGCCTAGCAATCATCTCTTTTGTATCTTCTTGTTTCTATTTTACACTTCCTACTATTCTATTTTATATTCCCCATTTTTTTGAATCACAGGAAGATAGGGAAAAAAAATATATTTTTTGGTGAAATTAAAAATCGAAATAAGGGGCGTTATACTAGTTGAAGTTTGAGCTGAAGCTTGAGATATAATATAATGACATAAAATTTTTCAAAAAAAAAAAAAAGAATATATATATATATAGAGAGAGAGAGATAGAGAGAGGGAGAGAGATAGAGTAAGAGAGCGAGAGTGAGAGAAAGGGCGAGAGAGAGAGAGAGAGAGAGAGAGAGAGAGAGAGAATGTTCGAATATTTCTCACTTTATTAAAATCAATTTATTTTAACTTCAACGGTGGTCGGTAAATTCAAATAGATTATTTTTTCTTATATTAAAATTTATAAAAATGAAAAAAAAAATTCCGTTTTCATTTCAATAGATTGTCCAATTTCAGTAGTTGTTTTTTATTACTATATAGGACAAACGGCGGATACTGATTTATTATATATATTATATATACTATTATAATTATATATACTATTATAGTTATATATACTATATATTATATATATATATATATATTATTATATTTTTATTAAATTGAGCCAATTTGACTCAAACACGAAAATTAAAGTTCTTTGCAAAGAAAAAGAGGAAGGGTAGTTCCAAATCATTTTAAATGAAAGATTTATGATTTAAAAATTTCATTGAAAACACTTTTTTACATATAAATTCTGTTTTTGAAAATTCATTTTCCGCAAACGTTACTATTACATTCAATCAAATTTTCAATGTGAATCAAATTATTTCACTCTATTGTTTATATAAGAAAATATGAACTAATGGCATTAAATATTTTTTTTTTTTTGTAATTTCGTCAATAAATTTTCTCTGCATTTGTACTCTTCTCTTACCTCTTTTTAAACGAATATATTTATCCAATGTTGTTATTGCAAATTTTCATATTTCTTCGTTTGTTGTTGGTTTATTTTGAAAAATTTTCTTATGCGTTTTATGCTTATAATCCGACTGTTTCAGTTAAGGCTTAAGAAATTAACTGTAAAGAGAAAGCAAAGATAAAAGAGAATTAATTAATAAAATTTCATCTTTATTTGTCTTCTTCTATTTCTAAACCCAACAAAAGAGTGAGTCAGAGAGAGAGAGAGAGAGAGAGAGAGAGAGAGAGAGAGATAGAGAGATAGAATATTCAAAGTCACGTTTAATTAAATTCATGAATAAACATGTGCGCACCAGCTTTAAATTCATCGTATATGTATGAAGTGAATACAGTAGAATTCCTTTCTTTTTTTTAATGACTTTAAAATGCTAACACACAACCCTGTACGGATTATAGAGGAGGGATGTGAATTTTTGGAAATTTCTTTCCTTTCGCGATAGACTTGTTTTGTAAAACCTTTTCTGCTAATGATAATTGCTTACTTACTTACTTTTTCTAATTTCTACGCACTCTTTTATGCAATCTCAACTTAATTTTGTCTTATTATTAACTAACAAAAAAGAAAAGTTAGAGGGGGGATACGTTAATTTTGAGAAATTTTACAAAGTATATATGTTCTTAATCAGTATCAAATCTTGAATCGACTTAGGTATGTCCGTCCATATGTACGTTTGCGTGAACATTTTCTCTGGCTGCAAAGCTTAAGATATGAGCTTCAAATATGGCCAGGATATTTGAAAATTCCTTTAAAATAGACCATAACAATCAGTCAGCACACGCTTATAATACAAATTTCACTAATCTCTGCTCTGTTTTTTTTTTTCATTACTTATCAAACTACAACAGCAAGTTGTTGAATGAAATCTTCCATTTGTATTCAATGGATGATGACAGATTCTACATACAGCACACGCTGAAAAATGGAAAAAGTCAGCCATACTCCCACCCCTCCCTCCATTCAATGCTTATCGCATTAATTATTGAAAGTTTTATTTTGTTCACTTTTTGATTAAGAAAAAGATTTGACTATAAAAGACTGCAAATTTTCGTACTTGTACTGTATCTAAAGAAAAGCAAGCAAGAAAATATGCACGCATTTTTACAAGCAGGACACATATTCAAATTAAGCTAAAATTTTCAATTGACTTTTTATTTTTGGAAAGTCAAAATTAGCAGGGAAAAAATATATATCCAGTTTTAGTAGAAGCACCGAAAAAACAAACAACAACGAAGCAATGTTGACAAAGTGTTATAACGACAAAAGTCGCAACATTAACATAAAATCCAAAAAGAGAAAAACAAACGGCATCAATAGTATAATTTTTTCGATTTATTTTCGCAGCAGAAAATATCCTCATGCACTACCCTTTCCACGTTGTCAAGTTTGTTCTTCTTATTAACATTCTATATAAAGAAAAATTGCTACGTTGCCAAGTTTCATTTTTACGTTTTTTTTTTTTCAAAGTCTCTCTAATACCAATACAATTGACAGACATAATTTATAACAATATTATCCAACACACACACATAAACTTCGCCCAGAAATGTAGATGCATGAAGAGTACAAAAAAAAAAAAGGAGGAAGAACTAAAGAGAACGAGAACAGCATCTATGTATGCATTTTTGTAGGTATATAAAACAAATAAAAATATTTATCCTTCCTGCCACACAGCACAATAGTATCCTCTGTTATGATAATAGTACTAGTTGTGGCGGTCGTTTGCTTTTCTAACGTTTATGTTAAAACTCTGATGATTGTGAGATGATGTTGTTGATAAGAATAATAATATTGATAAAGAGACCGGGAAAAAGAAAGAATGAAAGAGAGAGAGAGAGAGAGAGAGAGAGAGACGAAGAGACAGGAAAGAGCGTAAGAAATATGATAGAAGGGAGAATGTATATAAATTATGCACAGCATAAGCATACTTTCTATTAAAAATATGCAACAATTTTTATATAAAACAACAATAATGTCAACCAACCACCACTATCATTCATATCACAAAACAATAACAAGTGCTGAGTTGAGAAAAAAAAAAAAAAGAGAATATAGAGAAAAGGACCTGCAAGCGACATTCAATAAAAAAATACGTGTACACAACGTTGTTACATACGCATAAGAGAACGCATACTTACACAAGCTCGTAATAAGGGTGATATGACAATAGTACAGAGAAAAAAAAAACATATTTGCTTATGCAGCAGCAGCTAACAACAACAAACATTATTTCGAGCACACTAAACGAGTAATAGTAAGCACAGCCAAGGGTGTTAAAATATTATTTAACGTTTATAATTTCCGGGTTTCGTTTCAAACGCACATTCTCTCTTGCATACAGGTACAATACTATCCCACATAAATATATACATATATGTAATTGCAAGCGTTGGTATGTCTGATATACGTAATTATTATGAAGCAATAATTAAGATTTTTTGAATATTTGTACACTTAAACAGCAATTTTTTTTCTTTTTTTTTTTTTAATGAAAATGTCATTTAGTTGCACGTCTACTGAACTTCTTTATTACCGTCTGTTTCAAATTTCTTAATGTGTAATGAGATCAAAATTGAAATTAATAACGATAATAATTAAGGGGAGTTTTTTGTCACCAGTTGAGACAAGTTGTTTATTAGAAGCGGTTCGTTCTTGTGTGCATATAACGAGATCTCTTTCGTTATTTACAAATACCTTTTCTAATACAATTAACTACAGAAGCTTCTGCGATTATTTTAAGTTATAAGAAATACGTTAAAAAAATATATTTATGCTCAAATTAGTGCAAATATTCTCCCGTCCACTTTGTGACTTCTCTTATTTTTCCTAGATGGCGAGGACGATGGAGAATTACTTGGTTGTTAAGAATCTGAACCATTCACAGCCTATCGCTGGTCATTTTTCGACGCCGCATCGATCCATTTTTTGAAACTTCTCATCTATTGAACTATTTCTTCCGGTCTCTATAATTATCCGAAGCAAAAAAGTCATCCACCTTGTCCTGCATAGATCCCGAATAAATATACATTCGAAGAGGACAACAAAACGTCTCTTTTAAATTGAATTGTTTTAAGTACATCATTGAACACTACTTTAGAAGCATATATTCAATCATTGCTATGTTCGAAAATTGTCACCTTTACCTATGCATGACTACTTCTTGCTTTACCCTTTGAAGTGTTTTTTCTTTATTTCCTTCAGTTCAACTGCCGTAGATTCAAAGGATTCTAGGAACTTGTATCGCGCACACATTATTGTTACTTGCTCTCAGCATTTTACAAGAGTGCTTTATAGAACGAAAACCACCATTGAGGTTTGAGGTCGATTCTAACACTTTAATAATGTAAGCAGGTTTTAGAGATTCTTGGATTATTATAATAATTAGTTCTCATATTCACGTGTCATTTCACTCACAATGCGATAGTAGCCGTTTCGAGAAATTTTACAACTTTGAAGCTTGCGATCTCAGCCCATCTCTGTGGTACGTGTCATTATGGAAATATAAAAAATGAAATTTAATATAAAAAGTTTCTTTACCCTGGACCACTATTCCAAACTGAATAAATACATTTTAAGAACAGAATAACAAAAAAATATACTCTCTGGCCTTTTTTTCAAAAGGTTTCACGGTCGCCATTTACTCTTTCAACAATAATGTCAAACTTTAAGCCAACGGGATAATATAACTAACGTAGTAATTTTATCTAGAAAAGGCAGCATAAAATCAAAATTCGGTTTTCTACTATTTATTCTATTATTTATATTATATTATACTATTACGAAATGAGTTGCGAAATGAGAATCATGTATGCATAGTTTTGTAGAGTTTAGTTGAAAACACAAAATGACAGATATTAGTAGTTGGACATATAGACACATAAAACAATTTAATACTCAAAAAGGTTTACGTTAAGAGCTATTTTGAAAAGTTTTTCTATGCCTTATGAATATTTTGTAATTGAGACAAAAATATTAAAAATACAAATAGAAACGGAAATATTAAAATATTAAAAAAATAATATATAAATAACAATAAAATATAAAAAAATATTTATATATTAAATATTAAATATATATATATATATATTTATTTATTTTTTTTAATCGTTCTTTTTTACATTTAAGCAATTAGAAGAGAAAGTGATAAGTTTTCTCCTCAGTAATTTTTTAAGTGTAAGTGAAACCACAATAACACTCATAGAGAGGGAGAGTTAATGTTTACAACAGTTTAAGCAGCGAAGTCTCTCATTCTCACTTGTACGTTTCTCGCCTTTTATTTTAGATGAAAGTAAAAGTACTTTTTTTGTCTGCAATTTGTATACAAACATTTTTGCAAAAACAACTACAAACGACACAAGATCATTAGATCTAATTGATGGATTTCTACTTCCATAAAAGGATAATAAATATACTAATAATACAATAATAATAATAATAAAAAATATAATAAAAATAATTAGAACAATAATAGTACAGCGTATCCCAAAATTTACGCAGGACTTGAGTTTACCGCCTTTTGTGCAGTAAAATGTTTGCAAGCAAAAAAAAAACATAGTTTTACAGCCGACAGGATAGGGATAATAAAAATAAAGCATTACACGAAAAAGCAAGACGTTTTCACTGTTGCACAACATTTTAAAAATAATGAAAGTTTAGCGGCCATTAGTAAGCGGCAAATATTGTACAAGCTATGGTCGAAATATTGACTGCTACTGGCGCTACCATAGCTCAGTCCTTCTGCCTAAATTGGATGATATTGATGTGAACCACATGTGGTTTCAACAGAGCAATGACACGCTGTTCAAACATTATAGTCGGACAAAGCCGACGGTAAACGCCCTACACCACTTTGCCTAATAAAATTTTAATTTATTTTCGTGAAAATCACGCACACTCTACACTTAATAGGGGAAGGGCGCCTAAGCTTGAAGTGACGTGGTCCAAGTTTAATTTTCTGTCAAAGATATTCCTATTCTTCTACTATTGTTTTGCCTTAAATGAGTGAAAATTAGTCTTCGTTGTTATATAATAACGACTTTTCATGAGAACCCTTATATATGGTGCGGTTTAAAAAGTATATCCACCTGATCCAAATTAGGTTCAGTTAATTTTGATGTCAAATTTCTACTACAGAAATCAATTTTCGCAATTAAATATTAAAGATCTCATATTTTTTTCATATAAAGGCTTTTGAAGGAAACATTTACTTATGTGGACCATTGGTCCAAATCTAGTACAATTAATTTTTATGTCAAATTATTATTAGGAACTCATCTGCATTGTAAAATGCTACAAATGAAACGTTTTCACCATATAAAGGCTTACTTTGCATAAGAAGGCAATTGGGGAGTTGATGAAGAATGTGGTTCGATCTGATCCAAATTTTTAGCATTTATTTTATTTACTAAAATATTAGTTTCTAGCAATTTTCGTCGGAAAATATTAGTAACTGTACCTTTTTAATATAAAGGCTCTTCCCAAATCGGGTATTATATGGGGTCCGTAACGGTCCGATGAAGTCCATTATCAATAGCGTTCGCCAAAATTTCGTCAAAATATCTTAAAAATTGAGAGATTGAACACAAATAGTCATGGACAGATATCGGACATCGTTTCAAAAAACGACTCTGAATCGATTGATGTATTTAAAGTTTGGATCTTTCTTAAGTCCTTCTGGGGGCTACCACACATGGTATACGGTGCAAATACAATAATAAATAATTACCTAGTATATTTTTACCTAATTTCTTTTTTTAAAACCCTGTTGTATTTTCCACGAACAGAAAGAATGTGTTGCTTTATTAACAACATTTGAATTCTTTGACGTGTGTGTATGTGTGTGTCTGATCAATAAAATAAGCACAAGTTCAAAAGTAAAATCAAGAAAAATTCAAATTCAATAACAATGAAAATTGAATGAAAGAAAAATTTTAGACGTCAAGTGAAATTCTTCACATTTCAAAAGAAAGAAGAAACACAAGAACAAAAAACAAAATTTAAAAAAAGAAGAAGAAATGCAACTCAAATAATTTTCTTTTTTTTCTTCCTCACTGTGCACACGGAAGTTCAAAAGAAACGAATCAAAAAAATCTATACAAATAAGTTTAGACGAATCTTTGGTACTCATCAGATAGGTGATAATGGAGTATTCCCGGTTCTGCTGTAAGAGAATCACATTCTCGCCTTCGTATGAGCGATTTTGGAGGAGAATCACTTTCCATTAGATTATATTAGATTCATTTTAAAAATGCAATTCTATTAGGTCTTTGGTCTCACCTAGCTTTGCTTTTGTTCAAGAATTTGAAAAGCACGCGAACCGGACCGATGGACATTTGTAGCTAATAAGAACATCCTGCGCAATGACTGTGTAAAATACATTTAGGTTTAGGTGAGGTTTTTGGTAGGTAGTAAATCAAGGAGAGGCCTATAGCTTTGCATCTTTTTAACCTAGCGAAGTAGGACCATTTTGAATTTCTGTTCTTCTTCGGGAAGGAAGAAATTAACGCTTATTTAGGAGATAAAAATTACTACTGTTAATACGCGATTGTATTAAAAAGCAGTTCATGATATTCGTGAAGAATGTACGAATTAGGTGCCTCTGCTTCTTCTTCACCTAGCAGTATGGCTATATTAAATTCCTCTTCTTCTTCAGGAAGAAGAAGATTAACACTCATTTAGGCGATAGTAAATTACAGCTGTTAATACACGATTAGATTAAAAAGCAATTCATGATATTCCTGAAGAATGTACGAATTAGGAGCATCTAGTTCTTCTTAACCTAGCAGTATGACTCCCGTTCCTCTTCGGGAAGAAGAAGATTAACACTCATTTAGGCGATAGTTAATTACAACTATTAATACGTGATTGGATTAAAAAGCAATTCATAATATTCGTGAGGAATGTACGAATTAGGAGTCTCTGGTTCTTCCTAACCTAGCAGTACGACTATATTGAAATTCCTGCTATTTTTAGTGAGGGAAAAGGTTAAACCCTCATTTAGGCGATAGTAAATTACAACTGTTAACGCTCGATTGGTTTAAAAAGTAATTATTGATATCGTTGAAGAATGCACGAACCAGAAGTGAGAAGAGTTATTTAATCTCGTCATTTACATATCGTCTAAAGTGTAGGCCCTGTTTCATAGCGTGTCAGTTATATTAATAGTACTCATTAAAGATCCAATGATTTTACCGCTATTAAGATTATTTTGGAGACAAAATTTCTATGCAAGTTCAGAAAATAAAATTTCTTTTTTCCCGGTCCATAATCAGGCAGATTTCTCTAGAATGAACGCAATTCATTTCTTTTGAATAGTCTTCCCAACATTTAGGAAATGATTCCGCCTCCACCCACAAGAAGGCTCTTGAATTTGCAACTTTTAATCGCCACAAATGTAGGGTTAAGCTGATGTAAACGATATAAAAAATTTAATATAATTCCATTATAAAGTGTTCCTTATAAAAAAAATCCTTAAAATTGTTTAAAATTTCACTCTTTTGATGAAAATTTTTGAAAACAGACAGAGTAAGGGTTAAACGGAAATATCAAATAAACACAAACAAAAGTGTAGATGTCAGAGTTCGACTCTTTCAACTTTCAACTGAAGTATAGCAGCAAATTGCTTGTTGTGGTTGGTTTGATGGATACATTAAGGAGAAGTTGGGTTCATGTACACGCAAATCTAACGAATTTATTTGCGGTGCGGTGTTCTCAAGTTAGCCAAAGGATTCTTTATTAGATTTAATTGAGTTTATTGGAGTGGGTCGCAAGGAAGAAGGTAAGCGCATAACATTTCTTCTCAAAAAATCCTTTCGATAAAAAATTGTGTTTAGCTTTTTACTTTAAAGCCTAACACTACTACTAACAGTAATAGAAAAATGGTTTTTATTTATTTATTTATTTTTTTTTGTTTTCTTTCTTTCTTTTTAATACATAATACATTCGTTTATTTTTGCTTTCTTTGTACACACACTTTTATCCCATTTGTATGGGAACGTCTTGCTCGACAAGGAAAATTAAGAACAACTTCATGTTCATTTTGGGGATCAACGTCTTAACGAATTGTTATTTAGTCTTTTTAGTTGTCTTTCCTTTTGATATAGAAAACAACAAAAAGAACTTCATGTTAACTGAAATAGAGAAATTTGATTAAATTTAAATATTTGTTGTTAGATACGTAGAGGTAAGTACTAGCAACTGTTGTTGTAAGATTGTTCTTAACGAGGGTTTGTGTTTTATTTCTTAAATAATGTTTCTACCTTTTTTCTTAAATATATAAACGAATAAATAAAGAAATAATAAAATTGACCAGAGAAACAAAAAAAAAAAAGAACAACAGAAAACAGAGAAAATATATAACTTCTTGGTTAGTTATTGAGTAAAAGAAAACAAAAAAAATAATAATAATACAAATGAAAGCATAACGAGAGACCATATTGTGAATGTTTCCCCCAGAGGACACTGTCTTTTATTTCTAAATAAAGAATAAAATGAAATCCCCTGCCTTTCTGCCAAATAATTAAATGCGAATTCTCTTCAATAATTTTCATTATTATACAATAAGCAAAATTCAATAGGAAAACTACTACTGGGTATTGGAATTTTTTTTTATTTTATATATATATATATATATTTTATTTTATATATATATTTTATATTTATATATATTCATATTATATATATATATATATATATATTCATATTATATTCTATTACAGGTCTCATCACTTCCGTTTTATTAATAAGTTCAATTAATTCATGTCAAGCCATAAATATTAAGGGGGAAGAAAACTATTATAACAACCTAAAAATAAGGTGATCATTAAACACTCTACCTACACCACGTCTTTGTCTCATACGATTCGATTCTTCATTTACTTGCGATTTTTCGTTTACTTTACTGCAAATTACAACTTGATTCTATGTAAAAGTATGCTTTTCTTGACGGGTCTAAACGCGTGTACCAACTCAGTCCATATTTAATTTTTCTGTTAAAGATCTTCATTTCCCTTATTCTTCTATCATTTCAGCCTTAAAGTACTAAAAATTAAATTTTGTTGTCATATAAAGGCTTACTTCTCATGCAGGGGGGAGATTCAAAAAATATACCTATCTGATCCAAATTATGTGCAATTAATTTTTATGTCAAATTACTATTAAGAGGAGAAATTATTTATCATATAAAGGCTTACTTTTCATAGAAAGTATGGGGAAGTAGATCAAAAAATAGTCCCGCCCGGTCCAAAATTTTCAGATATATTTTATATGCCAAATTACCGATTTGTATCGATTTTTCTTTTATTTGAAGACTTTTCTTCTCAAATGAAGCTTTATATAGAGTGAGGTGGCATGAAAACGATCCTATCAAATTAAATTTCCAATAAAATTAGTCATTGGGCCAAAACGCGTTAGTATAAGAAATTTCATAAAAATATCTGAAAAATTTCGACCTGTAGGCAGGCAGACAAACTGGCTTAAATCGAGTTAGAAAATTATTCTACATTCAGAAAATGTCTCTGAATCGATCGGTATAGTAAAGGATGGATCCATCTTAAGACCTTCTTTCTATTGCATACATTATGTTACAAGCGTTCACATAAATTCAATATATGCAGCACACGTCGTGCAGGTAGGCTACAAAAAAGCATTTGTTTGACAATGATAAACGAGAAGAGTATTAAGTCATTAAAAAAAAAAATATTTTTAAAAATTATTAAAAAATTTAATTCGCGTTAAGTAATATATCTTTAATAGAGAGTCATCCATTTCGTGGTACGGAATTGTTAACACCGTTTCAGTCATGTATGTATAAAAGAGCTTCATCCAGGGCATCATATGTTTAGTGTAATGTTTGCCATTTTCAAATATGAATCGTTTAACAACCGCTTAATATATTAAAATAGTAAAAACTTTGTAAAAAAAAAGGTGATTTTGTAATAGACACGTTTCAAACAAGATCGATAGAATTGTCCATCTAAGCGCACTGTAGGCAAAAACTTGGAAAAAGCCTTAAGAATCTGGATCGCAATCGCTATCCGAAGTGGTTGCCAACAGAAATTAGAATTATTCGTTTGATCAGATTAGAGCGTTCGAGGAATTCAGGCTTCCTGACGATTTTTTTACGAACTATCAATGCAACGATGTGTTAAGTATTAATCAAGTGTTTTTCGGAATGATTACTTATAAAGAAAATCTGATTTACGGTGAAATCATTCTTTTAAAAACACCATATTTCCTATATACAGGGTGTGAAAGACAAAATAAAGCTACAGCAGCAAAAATGACAACAGAACCTAACAATTACTTAAGTACATCAGCATTCTTCGGCAAAAATAGTACGATGGGAGCTTGATAAAGTTAAAATTAATGAAAGGGCTTTCAATTGGAAAAACCTCTTATAATATATCACGTGTTCATATAATTTTACTTAACCCCTGTATATAACTACATAAACAGAGAATTTCTGATTTAAGTGGAATTCAATGGAAGAAGTGTAAGAATAGGAATAATTTTCCAGAAAGATTTTAAAAATGTAACACAATCTATTTGTTACTCATTTATATATATGAAGTATTTAGAAAACTGCTGAATATTTTGATTACAAAAATCAACAAATTTCAAATAGTGATTTATTTATCTTTTTTTTTTTTTTTTTGTTAAATACAAAATTGCTATTCTTAGCACTTCAAGTCAACACTAAGTATCCAAATGTACGTGTATTGACTGCTTGTCAGTGTCAGTGTATCTGATGAATTTGGAATTTGACACCTGTCGTTTATTTTATTTTAATTGTTATCTTTGTATAATTTTTCGTTTATCTTTCGCTTTTTGTTTTGCTGTCGTCGCAACATAAATCGAAATATGAGAATTTGAATTGAAAACCGGTTCTCACACAGCCCAAACAATATTTATTGAAGTTATACCAAAAAAAAAAGAAAAGAAAAAATCTTCTAATATATCTCTCTAGCTCCTATATACACACGATTTTATACGTATTGTTAACATATTCTCCATAGCAGCGATCGTCAAACTTGTAGACATTGTGCATGCATCATTCTCGGCATGAAACTGCTTGGACGATTATTCTAATGAACGGCCATGAAATGATAAGAAACAGAACATTTCTTGAAAGACGAAAACATGTCAGGAATCTTTCTCCTTCCCTCTACCTCCCCTCTCTCTCTTTTTCAAAGTAATCATTACGAGACCACGAATGTACATCAAACGTATCAGTGAATTCTCTGTATTTTTTTTAATGAAATTCAAATTTAATTTACGAATAATAGAGCCGATAGCCTATGATGCTAGTGCTCATTTAATTTCTCTAGTCTAAGAATTAACTTCATTAGTCTAGAAAATATAATAATAATGATTAATAATAATTTACTAATACTTGCTACAACGCATACTATTTCAAATATGCATCCTCACTATCTAAGGTCCGCTGACGAGAATTTCCTCGTGGAGCTACGCGTTATACCACCACCACAAGCGAGCCAGTTGGTGTTCACTGCTTTATAACTTCATTAAGTACACAATTTTCTCAATTATTTACGAAATGTTGCAAAAGCTCATATTATTTGAATGTTTCTCCTGCCTTCTTTCCTTCCTTTACTTTAGTTTGCTTTGATTTTTCTCGTTTTTTGTTGTTGGAAAAATGTATTACGCTAAAAACGAGTTTTTGGTTGTTTTTAGTTACTCTGAACCGTGTTATTGTTGTTGTTGTTGTTATTATTATCTTTCTTCTATTAAAATTTGTGCTCTTTTCGTTTACTTCTCTCTTCCACGTTTAATAAAGTAAAGCACAGTGTGCTCTGCAGATGTTAATTTATAATTATTTTTGATCTTTTATTTATGAAACTGTTTTTTTTTCTCTCTCTCTCTCTCTCTTTTTTTTATGCTTCTAACCATTATGTAATACCTACAGTTGTGAAATTATTTTGCAGTCGATGAGTGTGTATTCGTAAAAATAATTGTTTTGTTGGTTAACAGTGTAGGAAGATTGCATTTTTATTGTGAGTCTGTAAGCACTGCAAAATAAGTGTATACTAGGATTTGTGATTTTAGATATAAAAAAAAAGTGATTTAGATTTTTATATAAGCTTGACTAGCTCAATCGGTGTAAACACTCAGTCTGTTTGCTTTGTCTTAGAGAGTCCAAGTCCGAAAAAACTTGAAATAAACAACTAAACCTTGGCTTGATTTATGCATCCAATCGGCCTCATAATGGGCAAGAAGCTGGAACTGTTGTGAAAGGTCCATATAGAAATTCGAACAAACTAAGAGCAACACGTACCGACTAAGTCTATTATATTATTATTTTATACGGATGACCGAAGGTTACATAAGTACTTACAAATTATGATTTTATAATTAATAGCGATTAATCACAATTTATTAATTGCTTGAATGGTAATATAGACAGATTTAAATTTTGTGAATTATTGGAAATAAAAATTTTCGTTATATATGAAAACAGGGTGATGATCAGTAAGATTTATAAGTAGAGATGTGAACAGACTGAGAATTCTTTAGTATATAGAATCAGGAACACCTACAAGTTGCAATCTCTCTCTTGGGTGGCTTGATCCCCAAGGATATATTTGAAACTTTGGGTATGCTATATATATATATATATAAGTTCCGGAACCTCCTATCTTGTCTCTCAAATTAAACGCAATTGGAGAATCATGAACATAGCTCTAACTCTTGTCATGTTTCCATGCTATCACGCCTCGCCTTCTAAGGTAGAAATAGTATAGCCATTCGAGCCGGTGGCAGACTAAGTATATAAAGTTAGAATTAATTTACTGACGTCAACTGATTTCGATTGTTACATTTTTAAGTTTCAGTTTAACTGAGCCAGCGAAGATTGACCGAAAAGTCAGTAAGATCTTACACTGAAGCGAAAGAGCAAGACTGGTGGAAGTAGCCCTCTTATCTACCAGACTTTACGTTGCGATGCAGGGCGATCGTTATTAAGCAAATAAAGAATTTCTCCTTGCTGTAAGGTGCCGTTAATGCAAAAGTGCTACGGATTCCCAGGTGTAAACTTTTTTCCTTTATGCAACTGATTACTAAAAATCCTTCCGTATATGAGACCGTCAAAACATAAGGTGTTCCGAGAAGACACTTAACATTATAGTTGTCATTTATAACTGATCGCCAAACAATTTACTTTTCCGCCAAATCCAAAAGATTGCATTTTTGAATCTTTACAAAGCAACTATCGTAACATTCAACTTGTCGTTGCCTTAAAATATTATTTCATCTTTCCCTCGTGCTTTGCATTTTTTTTTTTTTTTTTTTTTACTATTGCTGAAGCAGAAAAAAGTTTACGGTTTTTAAATTTAATTTTCCTTAAAATTTTATAACCGCGATTTTATTTGCAAAAATTCTTTAATAACAAGTTTAAGGACGTTTGAGTTGTTATCACCGTTGTTGTCGTTATTGTTGTTGCAGTTGTTGCAGTTTGTTGTGACGGCATTGTTAGTTTATTATTTTGTCGTCATAAATTTTTTTGTTTATTGTTGTTGTTGTTGTTAATTTTTGTTTATACAATTTATTTATGTGTTACTGACACGCGAGACATGTCAAGCGCAAAACGAGTTGAAAAAGTCATTGAATGCAACTCCACCTTAAAAATAAAATGAAAAAAAAATGAAAATCAAAAAAAAAAATAATAAAAATAAAAACAAAAATAAGAAAAACAAGCGACTGACAATTGTGCATTAAATTCTGTTTTCTGTTTTTATTCTTGTCGTAGTAGAGTGATAACTGTGTCTCTCTTTCGTCTATAAATAAAACTGATGGCGATAAAAATGGGAGTTTACGACTTTTCTGCGATAGTTATCGCATTCCACAGAGTTTTTTGTGTCTGTAAACATGCGCATATATTTATTATTTAAATTAAATGATGTAATATTTTACTATAAACTCTTTATACTCGGTCTCGTTCTAATCTGTGATTGGAAATTCTTGGTTTTCTTCCTATATGAGTCACTTTGTTCTTTTAAGTCAACACTATTGTCAAACGATCCGATCCTTAAAGTTCTGTGGCCAGCTCTACTTCGCCTAATGATTTATTCGGTTTAATGAACAGAATGTAAGGATTGCTTCTGAGCTTAGATGAGATCTCGCAATTTCCAGAATTAATTAAAAATATTGCTTTTCATAGACTGGGGGAAAGGGAGATGCGCTCGCGTTACATGTTGTTAAATTGAGAGAGACGTCGAGAGTGCCTACGTGTATCCACTCATACTAAATCTAACACTAAATCATCAAGTTAGGTATGCTTCTTAGGATACAGCGGCTGTTGTTAGACATTTTGATTCTAGTTTGGAATGACCATCCATTGTCACTAAAGGCAGAATGCTAACTATAAAAATGCCTGATATGCACGATTATTGATCGACGACAAAATAAATAGAACAGCAACAGCACAATTCCAAATCATCTAGCCGACCTTCTGGTCCGTCGTTATTAGCTTTTCCAAATATCAACTTTCTGGGATGAAAATTTGAATTACTTCTCTTCATCAAAGGCTAAATTTCGGGAGTAAGTGCGAAGTGTTTTTGAAATGTGTAGCTCTTCTCTCCGCCAAAGATTAAATTTCCGGGATAAGTGCAAAGTGTTTAAAATGTGAATTTCTTTCCTCATCATAGGCTGGTTAAGTATCAAAGATCAATGCGAAGAGATTGAAAGTAAACTTCTTTTCTATCTTTTCTTTAAGTCCGAAAAAGTCCGACTAACGCAGAAGACACACAAAATAAATGCGCACCGAATAGAATGGAATCTTACAATCTGTTATCTTCACTAGATGTATTGTGTAGTTATGATTTGTTAGGAATAATACCGTATATCGTGTCGCTATAATTTGCTTCCTAGGAACAAGTCGAAACCTAAACAACATTGACCGGGTATCAGTTAATGAATGAAGAAATAAACAAGTACATGTGATACAGTTTAAGGTCATTAACCGTAAATTTTTTTCTTTGCTTCTTTGCTTTACATGACCGTATAACGTGTAAATGTAAATTTCTCTTTTGCTCCCCTACTCTATCTGAACCACTTGTTATATATATATATATATATATATACATATATATAATGTGCATGTATTTATTTATATATATATTGTATATCAATGTTAATTAACTACTAAGTGATTGTTTATAAATACATATGTAAATGTGAGCTTTTTTTATCGTCTATGTATTACAATGCACTCTTGTGATCATTTTTAAGGTCAATGTACAATAAAATTGTTGTGCATTTAATTATAAAAAAAACTTGTACACACATACATACATAAAATACATATACATACAAAAAAAGCTCTACTGCGGCTGATATTATTTTTGCTTATTGCATGAGGAAGAGGGAATACGGAGATTGTTCGTTCCTCTTTAATATAACGCACATGTACCAGCAACTTCATCGAGTGTATACGTAATTCGTGAACAAAATTCTCTTTAACTTGCGAAAATTGATTTATACAAGGGCTACAAGTGCTTTTTTTCAGAAACCATTATTTTAAATGGGCGTTTCAATCCAAGATTACGAAGAGACCTAATACAACCTATAATAGCGAGGGAAACGGTAGCCGATGTCGAAAAAGCTAAAGTTTTACTTTTTTTAATTTTCATCCATCGTTAACGAACTCACTATATTCGATCGAAGAAGGCATCTTTTTAAAATTCGACTCACAGTTAAAAGTAACAAATCTATTGAGTTCACAATAAAATGTCTTTTGGCTTCTTATGTGTTTTTATATGATTGGTTCCCTAGGCATATCTTTTTCGTAGAATTATTATAGTGGATCTATGCCTAACTTGCGACTATTTTTGAAATGCAAAAAATAGTTACTCTCGATCGAAGAGATAAAGTGACATCGAAAATTGCTTTTCTTTTTGCATAAAAGTAAACGAAAGCGTATCGAATTAATGATGAACTGATGATGACGAATGATGATTCAGAGTTTACTGCTGCTGGCTGTCAACTTGAAAAAAACAAAAACTGGCTACTCCTTTACATAATCCATCCGCACTACTTAAGCGTCTCTTTATTTTTTTGCTTTTTCAAATCGTCTTTTGTCATTCTTTGGCCCATAAATATTCAAGAATAATATTCGAAATATTTCGTGAAAGATCAAACTCTTATTTCCACAGAAGTCTCTTTCATTAGGAATGTTATCAGAATCTTTGCAACACTCACACAGAAAGGGGCTTCGGAGTCCCTTCTTCGTCAGTATCAAAGCTGGAATCGTGGCACGTTTGCCCACCTGTCTGTCCGTCTGCGTAATCGCCCATCTGTTGATTCGTCTAAGTATTGCCCATCTGTCTGTCCGTCTATATAATTGCTTATCTATCTGTCCGTCTAGGTAATTGCCCTCCTTTCGGTCCATATATGTAATTGCCCATCTGCCCTTCCGTCTGTGTAGTTGCCCATCTGTCGGTCCGTCTAAGTATTGCCCACCTGTGTCCGTCTATGTAATAGCCCATATGTCTGTCCGTCTATGTAATTGTTCATCTGTCTGTCCGTCTACGTAATTGCCCACCTTTCCGTCCATGTATGTAATTGCCCATCTGTCTTCTGTATAATTTCCCATCTGTCTGTCCGTCTATGGCATTGGCCATTTGTCTGTCCGGCTATGTAATTGCCTATCTGTCCTTCCGTCTGTGCAATTGCCCGTCTATCTGTCCATCTGCACAATTGCCCCTCTGTCTGTCCGTCTAAGTAATTGTCCATCTATCTGTCCGTCTATGCAATAGCCCTTATGTCTGTCTGTAAGTCTATAAAATTTCCCATCTGTTTGTCCGTCTATGGCATTAGCCATTTGTCTGTCCGTCTAAGTAATTGTCCATCTATCTGTCCGTCTATGTAATTGCCAATCCATCTGTCCATCTATGCAATAGCCCATCTGTCTATCAGGCTATACAAAATTTCCCGTCTGTGTGTCCGCCTATGTAATTGCTCGTCTGTCTGTTCGTCTAAGTAATTGTACATCTATCTGTCCGTCTATGTAATTGCCAATCCATCTGTCCATCTATGCAATAGCCCATCTGTCTATCAGGCTATACAAAATTTGCCGTCTGTGTGTCCGCCTATGTAATTGCTCGTCTGTCTGTCCGTGTATGTAATTGCTCATCTGTCTTTCCGTCTTTGCAATTGCTCGTCTATCTGCCCATCTGTTTGTCCGTCTAAGTAATTGCCTATCTGTCTGTCTGTCAAGTTATGGGCAATTGCCTATCTGTCTGTCTGTCAAGTTATGGGCAATTGCCCATCTGTTTGTCCGTGTATATAATTGTCTATCTATCTGTCCGTCTATGTAATTGCCAATCCATCTGTCCATCTATGCAATAGCTCATATGTCTGTCTGTAAGTCTATAAAATTGCCCATCTGTCTTTCCGTCTGTGTAATTGATCATCTGTCTGTCCATCTGTGCAGTTGCCTGTGGGTAAACATTTTGCAATCTGTCAAAATATAGTCTTCAAACATGGCAAACACACATCGAAGATTCTTATGTGCAGAGATTGATATCAGAAATCGTAATATTATTTAAATCGTTCAATTAATGCGACCACGATCTCAACATAAATTAAGCAAACCTCAGCTTTAGAAAGCAAAAAAAGAAAGAATTAATCATTTGTTCGTCGTTTTACTCATGAACCGCACCACACCATAAACGCAATGATAAAAGAATCCACTTGTAGATGATATCCGTCCAAAACCATAGAAATTTTGAAATTTAATTTTTTTTTTTGCGGAGTTTTTTTTACGATAAAGGTGATTATAGAGATAACAAAACGAATATAATTTTTTTTTCACATATTCTGATGAGTAAACCACTTTTAATTTGAGGCAAATATTTTGTTTGTGTTTGTGTGGATGTATTCAACATCTGAAATAGTTGCACTTTCTATTATATCTTTGGATATTTTCATTACAAATCATATTTTCTGAATTGATTTAAGCCCGACTCCTCTTACAACAAACCTCGTCCATGGAAGGTTAGCATTCCTTAGTCCGGTGTATGCTAACCAACCTTCCCGCTGTTATCAGCAGATATTTTATTAATTTTAATTAATACTGCTGATTACAACAATCAACTACACGTTATGGTTGCTGTTTCAAGCAAAACTTTCATCCTTGTGTCAATGATATCTAAAAAAATGATCGCTTTCCTAGATGGATTCAAAAGACCAGTAGTTAGAAAACTTATAAACGTTTTCTTTATCTTACACCAAAGCCACTCAGCCACTCATTCACTCTTCTTTTGATTTCTTTCAAGTTTCTGGAATAAATAAATCATTTAAAGCAATTTCAAATGTGAAAATCCTAAGTATGTGTCTAAAAAACTAAACTATAAAATTGACAGCGTGGGCTGGTGTGTGAGTTAACGAGCTATTATGGGTTTAATGACAAGACTGCAGAGCTTACTATTCCTTGTGGCCGTATTTTTGCGTCGAAATACATAAAATTGTCTGCTTTTTTTTCATTTTTTTTTTTTTTTTTTTTTTTTAATTTCAATTTATAAAATGGTACCTTTAGTGGTTTTTGTAAATGGGCACACGACAATAACAAACGCAACAACAAAAACAAGAATGACAATGCCAGTCTAATAATAACAGAAGTTGTAAAAAAAAAACAAAAAAAAAACGTAAACTACAGACACAAAGATTCAAAAAGTCTGCTAAGCAAAATTGTGTCCAAGCCAAAGTAAGCTTTGAAGTACAGGTGGTTGTTGTTGGTGTTGAGGTTTTTATTACGTACACGAAATAAGAAATAAAAAAACGAAAAATAACAAAATTACAAAAGCTACGATTTCGTTAAAAAGTAAAATCACCAAGAAAGGGAACGGAACAGCAATTCATACTTGTGTAGAGCACATTGAGAAAGAAGGCAAAGGGTAGAAGAAGAAGAAAAAGAAGAGAAAGAGAGTATTAAGCAGCACAGCAAAGCTTATAATATTCATGAATATGTATTAGTATCAGCGTTAATAACACCATTTACTTACATTCGATACTTGAATTAATTTCTTATGTTTCATTTAATATATTTCATTTCATGTTCCTATGCTATCTGTTTCATTTAATATTTCATTTCGTGTTCCTTTTCTATCTGTTTCATTTAATATATTTCATTTCTTGTTACTATTCTATCTGTTTCACGAGGAAGGTACAGTTAAGGTACAAAAGGGGATAGACGAAAAAAAAACAACAACACTTCGCAAAATATAATAGAAGAACTTTGCTTAGGTTAGATAAAATACCGCTAACAAAAGTGACAAGAAAACTGAAAACTCATTTTGGTACAAACAGCACGTTTCGACAAAAACATTAAAAATATATGCAGCATTCGTATTGGGAGAAATTCTTTATAAACTCAAGTGTTCATATTATTTTGTCTATGTCCTGTAAATGCCCATTCTCGTGTAAGCTTAGCTTTTAGTGATATTCGGGATATTTGTCATTAAAATACCGTCTGGCAGATAAACTTCATCTTTATCTAATTGAAGATAAAATAATTGCAGATGAAAGCACTGTGGCTCTGATCTTCTATTTTAGAAAAGTTTTAAGAAATATATTCCATCTCCTTAGCGAATATGTACAAAAAGGAAAGCGGTACAAAAAAAACGTTTAAGATAACAAGAGAGTTTAAGAACGAACTCAAATATATAGTTCAAGTACTTATGCTGTTAAAGTAGTAGCAGAACTTCCACGAATCAAAAGATTCGACGGTTTTAATTGATTATTTCACTTGAGTCGTATACGAGATATGGCCAACGGTCCCAACAGTGCAAAGATTGCTTTAACGATGAAATAAGTAATTTTTTCCAAAAAAAAAAAAAAAAAAAAAAAAAAAAAAAAAAAAAAAAAAAAAAAAAAAAAGATGGAAATTAATTCAATTACTCAGACCTTTATATATTTATTGAATTCCCTATGGATACGATTTTTACATATATATATATAAATACACATATATATGCATGAGATATATACCTGTGTACGTAGATGGTTTTCCGTGCGTGCATATATTCAGGCAGCCAGACAATTTTACATTCAACAACCGTTTTATATTAACCAACACAACAAAACCAACATGTCTCGGGTATATTCAATAGTAATAGTGGCCAACGACCTTAACAGAGACGATTGGTTGGTTGTGTTTTTACGTTTTCTGTTTTCATTTTCTTTCTCTATTATTATCATCATCATCGCATAAGCCTGTCAAAACATGTTAATACAGCCTTAAAAACACAAAGAGAAAGAAAGAAAGAAAGAAAGAACGAGTGGGCAAGAGACAGAGAAAGAGGAATAAATACGAAACCTGAAGTCTAGCTTTACAGGGTTTTTTTTTCTATTTTTCTACGAAAAGGAGCCCAAACATAGGATAGTTTAGCAAAGAGTAAAACAGCCGTAACTAATTTAAGGAAAGAGACACAGAAAAGTGGGGGGGAGGCAGGGAGAAAAACATGTTTTTTTTTTCGTTTGTGCATAGAATTTCGAACTGTACTGCAATCATTTTCAGTTTTTATAGCCAAAGACCCCCACATACAGAAGAAGTAAATATTTCCAGAAACGACGAATGGTTTTCTTTTTGTCTTTCCTTTCTGCTGATTCATTGTTGTGCGTTGTATATATATATAAAAGTCGAGCCTTTATGGTTCCGCTTTTACGTGTAACCATAAATTTATGTGTAACTCTGATTATGAGAACAACAACAACAACAAACAACGATAATGAAAACCAAAGTTTTTCTTACATGTTTGAGTGCCTACAATAGTAACTCACAACCTAACCTAGCGGCATTGTTGTAGCAGTGATCGATGGACTTACAGTTTTTCTTGCGTTGTCTGTCTATTTGGCTCAACATGATTTCTTTTTTGTCTAGTCCGCGTTTTACTGTCTACTCTACCGCGTCTGATTGGTTATCTAAAGCAGAAGTTGCAAAACTTTTTATTTAAAGGAATGCAAGACGTTTATAGGTGTACCCTTTTTTCCGAAAGCGATTGAAAAAGCGATGTTTTTTTATTAAAAAATAATCGCTTACCCGGTCGTCTATTAACAATCCCGTTTTATTTACTGTTCGAAGCTTATTCAATAATTTTACTGAAAAAAGTCTTCGTCCAGTTTGGTAGTTTTCAACTACGAAATACATTGAGATTCGCTTTCGTTTCCCTTTCAGTCTTCCTTTCACAGTCTGAAATTCTACGTTGGGTGTTCCTTTTTACTTAGCTATCTTTCTTTATCTCTCCTTTGGGTACTTAATAGAAGTGTTTTTCCTTTTTTATTTTTCTTTTCCACGGTCTTCTGTTTCGACTGCCACCAAGTTAAATGTGTTTATCTAAGTACTTGTCTATGTTGGTCTCTTTGTCTGCTTCTCTCCCTTCTTGTTTTTTATTATCCCTCTCCCTCTCTCCCACCCTCCCTCCGTCCCTCTCTCTCTTCTTTCAGTTGACTCTTACTATCTTTTTTTATAACTTTTGTTTTTCGTTTGAACGATAAGATAAGAAAAACATATTTGTCATTGTAGAAAGAAAAATTTGGGAAATTCTGATGTAGACTGTAATGTTCAGTTAAATATAATGCCAGTATTGTCTGTTTTGTAAAATGTATATAACGTTCCGTTGTGTTTTTTTTTCTCTTTTTGGTAATTTATAATCGTTGGTATGTCAAAGAAATAACCGCGAATGAGTACCGACGTATTTGTATGTCTACGCGCGCTAACCGATGTTATTCTAAGCACAATTTTTGCAGAATTGTTTCTTTTTTTTTCTAGTTTCATTTTTTTCTCTTTTCATGGAATTTTTATAACATGTTTTTTGTATCTCATAAATATAGTTTTTTTTTTCTTTATTTTTTTTTTTATTTTTTTTTTCTTATACTGCATTACTGTAATGTGCATTTTTAGTTTAGTTAGAGAGGTATTAGAGCAAGTGATGGATAAATTATGGAAAAGAGTAAACTTTAGTTTTCGCTATATGGTAATTATCGCTAAAGACACATCGCACTCGAATATTTGAATAATAAATAAGAATAAATTAAAAGCTGATGATACCGTTATTCTTTAAACGAACATTGAAAGAATTTATTTAATTCACACAAGTCTAACACGCTCCTCTCGCACTCTCATTTATAATTTTCTGTTCTTCTTCTTACTTTTTCCCTCTCTTTGCATACCGTTGAATATTAACAATGAAAGTAGACACGTATACTTCAAGATATACTTTAGCATTTATTTTGATGTTTAAATTATAGGAAATAATAAAAAATATAATTAAAAACTTATTAGGATCGTTAAAGCATTTCTTTTAAAAGCAAAACAAGGATAACAAAAGGCAGTCTATAGTTAAACTACGTTTATAGATGAAGAACATACAAATAATACAAAATAATTTTCATAATTTTTAAATCCGCTCCATCGCAGAGAATCGCGCTGTATTCTAATTTCCTTTTTTCAATTTTAACTAATAATTACTAGTACGATAAGCATACGATTTTATGTTAATCCCATCCAACCTTACAACTGGAACATGCATGACCAAGAGAAGTTAGAAAGAAAATTTAAAGGTGGTAGGGTGTACTCTTAATACCCTTGATGATGACAGAGAGCAAATTTGAAAATTTTCCACTTATAACTACAATAAGTAAAAAATCTCTCAATCAAGGGACATCACCTGTACGTGTATATAAATACACGATGGGAAAAGAACGAAAGAAGTGAGGAGAGAAGAATAGAATATAGCGGAAGATGTATAGTCGGGTCGGGAAGAGACTTTATTGATCGAACATTCGGCATAGCTCCGCCACCCCGTATCTATGGTACACTTGATAGTCATACTTCTTATCTATTAGAGCTACACGTGAACGCTTGGAATTCGAAAGGCTATTCAAAATTTTTAGTGAAAAAACATGGTATGATTCATCAATAAATATCAAGAAATCTACCTACATTTTAGTTTTGATGAAAAGATTATATTATTAACTAATCGCACTACCCTGCAACGATGTTCTTAGAAAAATAAAATTCGAATGAAAGATTGCTTTTTCGAGGAAAAACCTTTTAAATATTTTTATTTTACAATATCTTATAAAAATGTTAATATTGACCTGTAGCAAAAGTTTACGGACTGGACTGATCGATGTCAAATTGTTTGTGTATGAATCCCTCAAAAATAAGAACCATGTGGTTTTCTCTGAATAGCGGTAACCTTTCGCTTAAGTTCATTGAGTAACAGAATAGACTTTGTGTATCTTATTATAAAACTTGATAAACTCTTGACAGATTTACCTGAACAACGACATGTTAAATTTTGAGAGCCATGTGAATCATGCTACACACTACATCAAAAGTACATTTTGTAATACGGCACGACTTTTATAACATTGAGATGTATGTTTACCTGACCTTGTGAGAAGACAAATCGCTTTATCATTACGTCTTCCTATTTTCTTATTTTCTTATATGGGCTCAGCGTAACATTATGAAATTCAAAGAAATTTTCGATAGAATTGTTAAGATATATTTTCACTCTTTGCTCTAAAGATTATAGACATATGACGTCTTATGTAATTAGAATAATAAGCTATGACTTAGTGGATTTCATTACATAAGGACCATAAAACGATCCTCCCAAATCTAAATATGGTTCGTGAAAGTGCCGCTTTTGCTACACATCTGTTGAATGCAGAATCATATATATAACACACAGAAAATCCCTGAAGTAAATGTGGGTAATACTATAGTCGAATTCAACCTCAAATCCAACAACTTCACTTCAAATTTTCAACCTTATATCCATGCAATATTAATCCATTTTTATTTGGAAACTCTTTTAAAAATGTCTAGAAATACTTTCTTAGAACATTTCTTAGTGGTTTAGAGAAATGAGAAATCAACAGCTAAGGCATGAGACTATAAGTTTTCAGCAGAAAAGTACTTTTGGGATAAACAGTCTTCTTCTAGAAGCACTTAAGGGAAAAGGCCGAATTTGCAAGAAAAAATTTCTTACGAGAAATGAATTTGTTTCATTATATTCGAAAAAGTTCAAAGCGAATCTTCTACTTGTAAGCCCCATGAATACATTCCGACATTTTTGGTAATCCCCTTCAGAGTTTTGTTCTAAATACCTTTTTTTATTTCCTGCGAATTTTGTTGAGAACTTCATGGGGGTCTTTATTTTACGACAACGACAATAGATGGAAACATCAAAAACCCTTGTTTAGTTTTATTCATTTTTTTTTCTAACATTTTAGGAAATTTCGTTTTCTGTAAACACTTTTCATGCGAACTGATTTTTTATATTAAAGTCGTAAAGATGTCGTTACACAAATACTACTTTGATAGCTTGAAATCTAATAATTTTTCAAATGACAAACGAAAAAGAAATATTCTTCTCTGGCAATTTGTCAACGAAATAGCACATGCTACGTAGTATGTTAGCTTCTTACACAATCATCACCCTGAGATGGGTTCATTGGAATTTTGAAACAAACGGCTAAGAAGTATAACAGGAAAGAAATCAATTATAACATATACCCAGTAACAATGTTCCAAAGATTTATTAGATTTTTTATTGCATTGCAACATGCAATTTTTAAATGTAATTTGAACTTGACTTTGGTGTCATAAAAAAACACTAAATAAATAAAAACTTATACACACACATTCTCACTCATTAAAGCATTAAGAGGAAACTAGTTAATGAATCATTTTAAAAAAAGCGTTTGCCTTTAAACATGCGAAGAATGAAAGAGAACGAGGAACCGAGAGAGGGGGAGGGAGGGAGAGTGAGGGAGGAAGAGAGAGGGGGAAAGAGAGAGGGAGAGAGAGACACATAGAAAGATGGACAAAGAGAAACGGTAGGTAAACGTATGACAAACGAAGAAGACCCAAGCGAGGTAAATCGCAAGGGAAAGAGGGAGAGAAACCGTAACAGAACGGAATGGATGATGGTAGCAACCAACGACGGGATGGTAATAATATAAAAACGCAAACTTCTGACCTACGGTCGGTTGTATGTAACGTTTTCAAAGGTCAAAATGCCGTGATTAATAAGTTGTTATAATTTAATGAACACACTTTACTACAAGAAGGAAAAAAAAACAAAACAAAACACAACACAACACAACCTGACAAATTTTTCTCGTATGCTTATGCGAACTTTGCGACTAACCCACTAAAACTGGCATAAATTATGCGCTAGAATTAAAGGTAAAATATAGTTGAGAAAGTCGCAAAAGAGGTAAAGTACACTATAATGATGATGTGGTGAAGTGGGAATTTTGATGTAGTTCGTCGCCTGAAATCTAGGTTAATTGGATTTACCACACGACAAAGGAATATTTTATATGAATTTCGAAAAAAAAGTAAAAAAAAAGGTTAACAAATAGAATTTTAAAGCACGAAAAGAAAATAAAATTTAATTTAATTGATAACCTTGAAGTAAAATTCTTATAAATAAATAATAAGCGCTTTTCGTCAAAACTGCATATATTACGACGAAAGTTCAATAAAAATATTCTTAATTAGCAACTTTGACCGGATAGAATAGCGGAGATGGAGAAGACAAGTCTAACGTTTGATCTTGACGAATATAAAATGAGCAATCGAAGCAGACTTTTTGACACAATGCGTACAAAAGAAATTTAATTGTCAACTATACCCAGTGGCCAAGTTCTGAATTTCCCGGCATAGTTTCATTTCGCGGAATTTTTCGTCAATCTTTAGGTTAAACACCAGCTGCATACAACGTCTTCATTTTATTCCAATGGCAGTTAAAAAGGGCAAATTCTTTTAGTTCGATTCTGGCAGCTTTCATACAGTGTTATTTCATAGTTATGCGATTTTCGCGGTATTATTTTCGTCATCAATTGACATATTGGATAAAATGTCAATAAATAAATAATTAGTAATTGTTAACCGTTTTGTCGCTATCTAAGTTTCAGGGTTTCAAATAATTAATTTGCAATACAAATTGACGAAAAGTACCCTTGATTTTCGCATAGTAACTGTGCGCGATATCTCGCCAACAGCCTTTAACTACACAACATGAAAGACGAGATATTTCGCCACCGGTGCCTAACGACACAATATGAAAGACGAGATACTTCGCTAATGGTCCCTAACGACACAATATGAAAGACGAGATATTTCGCCACTGGTGCCTAACGACACAATATGAAAGACGAGATATTTCGCTGCTGGTCCCTAGCCAAACAATATTTCGCCATTGGTCCCTAACGGAACAATATGAAAGACGAGATATTTCGCTACTGGTCCCTAACGACACAATATGAAAGACAAGATATTTCGCCACTGGCCCCTAACAACGACATAGGAAAGACGAGGTGTCTCATCATCAAATCGCAATTTGTTACTATCCCAATCAGCGTAAAATGAACGAAAAGGACGTAGCTGCCCAGTCCTTATTTATCTTAATTAATTCGCTTAAAAGAGATACAGATTAATAATCATAAGTAACTAGAAATGATTTTCGCGCGTATTCCATACTGAGTTGCGGTTAGTTGCACACAGTATACACCCAGGGATAGGCCAATGGAGATCGAAAGTGCTTTCGACAAAGTTCTCTTACATAGCAGAGTTATGTGATTAACGCCGCAAGTAATACAAAAGCTGTAGAAAACGCTAACACAATTACCACTCATTCTCTGACCTTTTCTTTTTCTTAGTTTAGACAACGATCAGAATTGGATGTCTTCTGCACTGTCAATCAATCAATACAAAACAAAATAACTTTTTAATAATCGATTATTTACACACACACACACACACACGCACGTTTATATTAAATGCATGTTAATAAAATTTCCGATTTTCTTTTGTTTCCATTTACTAAATGGTAACTTGAGATGTTTAATTAAATTAAAGTTTTAATCAATCATTTGTTTAGAATTTTAATGAATGAGAAGAACTCGTTAAGTCATTTAAACATAAAAAATTGTTTTAGAAAACTTCTACTGAACTTTTTACATTATATTCGATAATCAAATTGGAAGCTTTTGTCCTCAGTTAAGTTAACATAAAACAACAATCTTCAGAGACTACATAACCATTTATTTATATATGGATATATATATATTATATATTTGTGTGTGTATGTGTATAAAAAGTTCATCAAATAACTGAAATGCAATTACGGTAATTACATGCACGTACAATTTGTTTACGAGTGTCTGCAGCAAACTAAAGGTTAAGGTATTATTTGTGTTGATGGGTAAGCCTGTGTGCGTGTGTGTGTGTGTACTTACACAGGGAGATATATATTCTCTAGTGAATCGAGAAAAAAAGATATTTTCTTCTCTTTTTAAGGTATACTAAGTCTTATCTAAGTTTTGTTTTTCTCCTTGAAAAGATGAATCAGTCATGCATGCTAACCAACCTGCTATGCTTTAGTTTATACGCGTATCTATCTATATATTAAATATGATAGGATTATTATAGCAAAACTTTATTTAAAACACTTTTAATTCGATATTATTTTCCTATTTTTTGTTTATCACGCGAGTAAACTTAATTCTAAAATTTCTTATATATAATTCGGCGAACAAAATTTAACCTTCGGTTTGTGTTGTTGTTTCAAATACATTAGAACTTCTAAATGTGTTACACGTTGCGTATGATGGATATATATTATCTTTCATTATATGGATAATATTATAGATTAAGATTCTTAATTAAAAGCAACGCATTGTTGTCTTCTGTCTGTTATGGTTCCGATGTTTACGCTTACTAAGTCAGTTATTATTCAAAATTTTATAGAACAAAAGAAAAATGAACCAAAAGAAGAAGAGAAAAAGAAAAAAAAAGAACACGGAATGAGCATCGCAAGATTATAAATCGAAAAGGTTATGTTATATCATTGACTTGATTGATAATGATTCGAATTAAATGGATGATGTAGAAGAGTAGCTTAGCTTGTAGCCTAAGTATGATTACGTAACACATCAAATTGATTGCATGGTTGCTTAAATAGTTGATTAAATTTAATTAAAACTTCAATTACCTCACTTTCATTATCTTTTTTTTTTTTTTTTTTATGATCAATGCATGAAGAGCATAGAAGTGACTAAGCACAATCTCTATGAATATCCGGCATGAAGAGAAACAATTCATTAGATTCTATTGTTGATGCTAGAGGAGTATTCGTACTTCTAATGGAAAATAGATGCGGTTGCCGTACAAATGGAGGCAAATAGATCGTAGTTATAAAAAAAAATCTGTCTGTGCTTTTGTGTAACTGGTGACTGATGAGAAAAATTAATTCGATTTAAGATTAGATTAGACGGATAATCAATAATTATAATTGACTTCGTAAGAGATAGTAACTGTTGGAACACAAATTAATTAAGAGATTTTGGTACTCGATAATGCTTGGTGGTGTTGTCATATATATCGGACAACATTACTAACTAGATTTTGCAACAGATAGACACTTGTTTTGAAGTTAAATGTATGGAGGAGCTGCTATACTATTTAAGTATACACTTCTCAGGTAGATAATTTTGTATTCCACCCATCGTTTTAAGAAAACTACGCTAATGCGAAAATAAGTAAAATTTTAGAAGAAAAAAAAAACAAGCTCGCTTTGATCGCTTGGAGGTTTCACTACGAAAAAGCCGAAGTTATTTGGCAAAGTTTTTCACTGACAGACCACAGACTTTTTATACCAACGAATTAACAATCTCCCCGAAAAATGTCAAAAGGTATTAGCTAATAAGAACCCCATTATTTATTCAAATAAAATTTATTTTGAATAAAAGGAAAAAAACTTTAATAAAAAATCCGACAAATAATGTCCCATTCAATTTGTGTCTCGCATTTTTAAGTGACCACGATGACTTGGCAGTCAAAAATACATTTATTTTAAAATAACAACGATTTTATCAAATTATTATCCATCTCTGGGTCCTAGTTTCTCTTACTTGCAGATAAAATAAGAATTCCGTAAGGGGCAAAGAGAACTGGCTGCGCAAGACAAGACACGCTTTTGGGGTATCATTACAAAAATGGCAACCGTGCAATAAGTGGTCGATCGCGACCAATACTAACCAGGGGGCCTAATATCTGTTAATAGCAACGGGCAAGTAGTAGCAATTTTCTGTTAACGTTTCCTGGTTGAGTTTTACTGTATGAGGACGCATTTTGTCCTATCGGAAAATTTATGATGCGACTTTTGGTATATTGTGCATTGCTTTTAGTTATTTTTGGTAGCGTTTCCTAATGATTGTTCCATATGATTGGAATAAACCATAATACACCACTTTCATTTACCGCTGAAGTTACCTACTGGAAAATAGGTCGGCCCCTATACACTACTAAGCTAGCAACTAAAATGGACAATAAAGCTTACTTTCTTCTTGGCGATGTCAAATAAGTGTAGTGTAGTGTATTGTAGGTGGTAGTCCATTATGAGTACCTCCAGCAACAAACGGTGCAATAAAATGTGGCTTCAACTTCCAACGTAGTCATGTAAAGCTGACATTGATCAAAATATAATTATTATCTCTTTTTCTCGCGCACTTCTAACAGAAGGGCATATGCGATATTGTAGCTATTAGCTTTGTAAGAAAGAAGTAAAAATTTACAATTGACAGGAAAATAGTGTCACAGCATATCATATTAGTCATAATTCAAAACATGATAATATTCGATCCCGGCACAAAATTTGCTAGTAAAACGTTAGCTACACTGGAATGGAACGTGTTTTACTTATTCTTTGAGTACGGAATTTATTTTCAGTCAAAAGCCCGTACTTTCTGTTCATATTTTAGAGATAGACACTGGCTGCTTCAAATGACATGAACTCTTTTTTTGATTATTTTTGTGAATTTTTTTTTTTAAGTGAATCATAATTCATTTAAAAGTTGTATACGTTATATACGCATCTTAACAAAAATTGTTAAAAGCATTAGTTTCTTAGATGGATTTGTTTATAAAAGTAGCGGTTATTGGAGATTCGTTCAAAACTTTATTTGTGTACAAATTTTTTGTTTCTCTGTTTATGAAATGTAAAAAAAAAAAAATCGATAGTAACTGTAAATTAAGCAAACGACAATGATAATAGAAAAGACCGACACAACAATAACAATAACAATAATAACAACAATTATTATTAATGATTTTCAATTGTTGAAATTATGCAAATTTATGCGCATATCTATATATTAAAGCAACAACAAAAACAAGAAAAAGAAGAAGAAGAAAATACCAAGCACGCACACACAGGCAAACGCAGCATAGACATGAAAAATTACCTCTCAACTACGTAATTACCGCAATTTAGTTAATATTTTAATATATAAAAAGGTAAAGAGAAGTAAAACATTAGAGATAAAAGTAGAGTGTATGAGAGGAAGAGAGAAAAATAGAGAAAAAGAGGGTGTAGGGGGAGCTTAAGATAAAGAGTAAAAATATTCATATTTGCACATTTTTTGAACTATTAACTCGTTTTCATTGTTGTCTTTTCTTGTTATTGTTGTTGTTGTTATTATTATTATTGTTTTCGTTAATATGCACGTATGTGAACTGAATATATTACACAAATACACACACACATACGCGCGCGCGCGCTTAATGCAGACACTTTAACATTCATATTTCTTCACGCATGTACTTCTTCTACACACACAATTAATGATGATATAGAAATATGGCAACAGGGCATCTTTTGTCTTTTTTTATTTATTTATTTATTTTTTTTTTTTTTTTGCAAAAGGTCATAAAACTCGCTCTCGATATCCATTATAAATACACAAGCACACAATCCAACACTCATACATGCAAGTAGATACGTTGATACATTCATATATAAATAAATAAATACACACACACACACACATACGTACATCTGTAGTTGGGCCAAAACATATCATACATCACAACGCACACAAATACATGAAAGAGTTTGTGTTGTGTTTTGTCTGCTCTGTGCTAGAAATAAACATTGTAAACATATGTGTGCTTTACAAGCATTCAAGTGTGTTTGTCGGTATCTTTTGTAGAAATGTGCATATGAATGTGTAGTATTTAATGGATTGTCTATTTTTACTATTTCATGAATATGTATAATAGAGGAGAGATAGGAAGTTATATGCACGTACACTAACTACTAAATATATATGTTTATGTATTTATAGACACACATTTATCTGAAGCATTTAATAACTTTAGAAATTGCTTTAATAGGGATTTAATTTAGTAAATATAAAAAAGAAGAAGAAGAAGAAGAAAAAGAAGAAGAAGGAAAACTAAATGTATATTGAAGTTTTCGAATTGTCGGAAGAGTTAAAACATTTGCATAAACAGCGTCACTAGAACTCAAGATAGTATACTTGACGTTGCTTGACAATACTTAGATAGGGGGGCAGGCAGACAGCACATAAAATTCCATTAAGGTTTATCTATTTCTGCAATCAGCATAAGATTACAAATCATGTTAACTACGTCTGCCATTAGGTGCATTTTATAAAATTATTGGAATTTAAAAGAATTATATAAATTAAAGCGGGAATATTGAATTCCTGCAACAAGCACGTGCAGTATATTGTTGAATCACTTACTATACTGTCGTAATGGCTAACGCGTACTATGCCGTCTCCATGCTTCGCCGATTTTCTTCTCGCAAAAAGATTATTTGAAAGAAGGATGATTCTTCGTATTTAATTCTAAGAAAATTATTGCTGAATCATGATGGATGGATAAAGGAGTATGACCAGCGAATGATTAGTGTTTTCGGCGACACCGAATGTCGACATGACGTCTCCATTTTGTAATGACCAGCTGGACGTTAGACGAGCTGCTCGAATGAAAGGAACTGGATATCCCTTTACCAATAATAATTCATACAATTTCACTGATCATCGGAAGTACTAATGCTGACCCGATGAAGACACAGAATGGTGAAGCGATTTTTACTCATTCACAAAGAACACTAGAAGCGCTAAGCGAACACGTCAACAATTCTTTATAGTCATCCATTGTAAGACTTTTTAAACGAAAGTAAAAGCATCTGATTCACATTTAGTTCTTCTGTTTATGCAATAGTACGACATTCTGTTCCCGAAAATAAGTTTTCGAAAGCATACCTTATGTCGATCAATATTGAAGAAGGCAGTCTTATCCAGAAGAACAGCTGCTGCTAGTAGTTATTTAACTTTACTTCCACCACTCCTTTTTCGATAGTCGCGACTATTCTACATTTACTATACAAAATATCTTTCACCGTTGGTCTCGGGTCGAAAGAACTGATTATCTTTTGAGACGACCCAAGCTTCGTTGCAATTTTTGACACCTTCTTAAGAATGAATGTACTGAATGATCAGCCACACGCAATGTCGTCATAGCAAGAGGGAACAGTATCTGCAGAGTACGACGGGTGAAAAAGACTTCTTATTTCAATGTTTCCAAGTATCTTTTCATTGAATTTACAATATGGAATTACTACAAAACCGCACCTCCCGTTGAATTGCGGCCGTTTGTCTTTCAATGTCCGAATTAAATGTATAAATTGTTTTCGGTACACTTCGCCTGGAATTGTTTCCGACGTAATACACTACATCAAGCTTGTCCTTCTATATACAAAGTTGTACGGCAACGTAAAAGTAAAGTCGGCAAATCTCCATGATTTTTTGCGCTCCCAGCTACCGTAATGAATCCATTTTTCATCCCCAGTCACAAAGCGAGTTGGAAATTCCTTTCATTTTGATCTTTAAAAGCAGCTGTTCACAAGCAAATATACGTCGTTCAACATCTCTTGGTTTCAAGTTGTACGTTTTGAAAATGTTGATTAAGTCACTCACAACGAACCTTTGTCTTGTGTCTAACACGGATCTTCAAGAAGTAATGCCTTCAATTCTATGCATGCTAAGAATTCTCTCTTCCACCGACATGTTCTTTTATTAATGTCGGTCTTGTTATAAATGTTTATTTGAACGCATTCGATGAGCCTTAGCCGCGGATTTGTCCATGTTGAAGTAGATGATGAAAGGCTTCTGCTTATTGTATGACGTCCGCATCAATTTATTTCCACCACTACAACTATTAGAAAGGGGTGAACGCACTTACTATTTTGAAATTCAGGACCGACAGTCACCAAAAAAGTGGGTATAGTTTCGAAACAAAGTATTACCAGGACTTTTGATTTAAAAAAAAAACGTAACAATAAACTCTTAAAGAAGTAGCACAGAGGAGAGATAGGTCAAGCAGAGGTACTGTCAGATTTCATATTATTTGTAGACAAAAATTGCTTAATATTTACCTTAACAAGAACTACTTACACAGGAAGCTAAGTGCACTATAGAGGGAAGAGAGGATGCAAGAGCTGCTTCCTAAGAGGCTAAACAGGATGTGTAGTAATGGCAACAAACTTAACGGCTCGAATTAAAACAAAATAGATACACTTCCAACAAAAAAAAGTCGGTTTCGCCGATGAAAAATGAATTATCACCTAACGAAACAAAAAACACTTCTAAGTTAGTCTAACTTCTGTAAGGAAACGCTTTCCAAGGGGCAGAAATACTCTCTAGCCGCAACGTTGGCTGAACTATTAAGAAGCGTCTCTAGCAAGTCAGTACACGTGGGTTCAAACCTCATTGCGGTAGAGTTTTTTCATAAAAATGAAAAAACATCAACAAACCCATAGCCTAAGCTGCTCATTTCTAGTCTAGTCATTAGTCTAGAGTCTAATAATTATAATAATGATAATAATAATATTAGTTTGGGGAAAAAGAAATCCATTATTTTTTCGGTAGATGGCTACACTGGTAGATTTCTCGTAAAGTATCGATCAAACAATTTCA
>KK351035.1:9904-65148 GCA_000671755.1 Glossina brevipalpis | reverse complement strand
CAAATCATACAACAAAACGGTGCATATTTGACCAAAATCGGACAATCCGGACAATCTTAAAGTGGCGTTGCCAATGCTAAATTCACGGAGAACTTTGAATAAGTCTTAATAGAAAATTTTGCGATTGAGCAGAAACGCAAATTTTTTTTTTTTTTTGTTTAAATTTACAAAGCAACAGCTTAAACGATCTAAAGATTTGCTTCAAACCGTTTAAATTGAAAAATTATGTATTTTAATATTAGCGATGCTCATCGCCTATAATGATAGAGATATTTTGAATTTTCCATTAAAGTATTTCTATCATTAAACCTGAATTTGAAAATATCTGAGGTTTCGTATAAAACAATATATCTCTCATAAGGAGTCGTGATTCAATTTAGAACATATGTAAGCCATATCCATCGTTTAATAAATTTTGCTTTTTTTAAAACCAAAGGACATCGTCGTTTGCCGACAACTAATCGGATAATATTGAGCGAAAAAAATCTGTAGGAATAAAAAATTTAAAACACACGGTTTCTCTTTGTTTATCCGGAATACGAGACCTATCTCGTTATCTACCACACAATAGAATAATAAACACAACATTAAATTTAAAATAAAAAAAAAAGCTCTACGACCTCATGACTTTTCAAGGATCATGGGTTAAGACTGGATACAAATTTTTCATTGAGTTTGCTATACAAGCTTGGCCGGCTTAAAGGAATTACCTGCCGCTATACTTTATAATTTTCATGTACTGGTTTATAAGTCGATAGGTGGGCATAGAAGATTTGCTCTAACGTAAACGAATTTTTTTTTTACAGGACTATCACTAGCTTATAACTGTTCGAAACAGGGACTTCCGGATCTCATGTAAGTCAAGTGTGCAAAGTCTAACTTTTCTATTTGCGAAGTTACAAAAACAATGGAGCAGATGGATGGACATAACAAAATATCCTTAGGTGCTAAAATGTTAACCAATTGAACATCTTCGCTTAACCTTAAGCATTACAAACGAGATAATAAATCTATCACACTTAGATACTATAATAGAGGATAAGAAATATTTTATTAAAAAGGTAAAAATTAAAAAGCTTTATTAAAAATTCTCTTTATGCTGTATATACTTACATACATCATATATACATACCCAGATATATACCCAGATGTTTATATAGGTACCTAGTTGTGCCCGTACAAGTGTATATGCAATAGCAGGATAATATATAAAATAGTTTCTTAGTCTATATTATCATTTTATGGTCTTAAGTATGACTTTTTTGTTGTTGTCGTTGTTGTCTTTCTGTCTCTCTTTCTATTCTATACTCTCTACTCTCTACTCTCTTTTTGCCCTTAATTCGCTCTCTTTGCATAGGAGCGTGACACACTCTCCGCCTGACTACATCCACTACATAATATTGGTTTGAAGAGACCTAACTATTCTCTCGGTATTAATGATATATGTTTTCTTGTGTAAGTCTGTGTGCGTGTTTGTTTCTATGTTTGAGCGAAAGGAAAAAAAAATGTTGTTTTGATTCTCAGTCCCACGTGGTGTTTACTGCTGTACATTGTCTGCCCTTGATTTTATCGATTTTTTTTCTTCTTCTTCTTTTTCTTTTTCTACCTAGAACCCATTTTCGCACATCACTAGTGTATAAGCCGAGCATAGGCAAACATTAGTTAACATCTGCCAACAGTCACCACCCTCATGCACATGCATGATCCCCTGCGTCCAGTTCTCTCCACTCTTCTCCCGAACCATCGCCCCCACACCGCCTCCACACCGCCAACCCCTAACGACACCATCTCTCATATTTGTTCTTCATCAACACAAACCCAATTCTTTTACAGTTTTTGTACCGACGTATTTGTATTGTATTCTCCTCTCATGTCACCATCCCCCCTCTCTCCATTTCAATCGCTCTGACCCTTTCTTTCTTAAGCTCTTCGTATTACATACACTCTGTGTATTTACTGAGTTTCGTTTTTTTGATTTTTACCTCCCCCTGCCGGCCGGTTTAATGTTGTTTATACACTGTTAACATTTGCCATCGTTATTATAACGAAGCATGGATATATACATGTATCTTTATATATGTCCGTACGTGACTCTAGATGTGTATTATTATTTTTCCTCTGCTACGATTTTAGCTGTACTTTGCAGCATACAAATAATTTAACAGAAAACTTTTTGTCGCTTTTTTCGTCGGTTTAAAATTTAACATTTTTACATAAATTTATTTCTCCAGAATTTAACGAATTGAAAAAAAACTTAATTCGTTCCCTCTTTAATACGGGAATTTCATGGAAATTCGAATTAAGTAATGAATGAAGAAGATATTTAACAGTATCCAGGGATGCTTTCAAATATTGTATATAAATAAATTGTTACGCTATTGTGAATAGCAGACCTAGATGGGGTTTTGGACATCTGATTGTATGTCGTTATTAAGAAGCTTCGGTATTATTCATCGATTTTCGTTTCGTCCACTTCTTTCCCCAGTCGTGTAACATATTCCGACATCTTGTCGAAACTTACAGGCTCATCTAAACTGATCGCAAAAAAGCTGAGAACGTGTCACAAGCAAGTTTCGTAATGCGTAAGCTTGGACGATAACTAACATATTTGCGCACCTATAGCCATAACGTTTTCTTTTCCGTAAATATTCTGTGAACTTCCGTGAATGTACTCACTGATTCATAGTATTACAGAGCATGTCCTTTAAAAAGAAAGAAATAGAATATTTTTCAATACTTGTCTGATTTAAAAGCGCCAGTCATTGCGGCCGCAAAAAAATTAAGATCTTTTTACGACGACGTATCAGTCGACATATCAGTCCCGCTAGGACTAGAATATTTTTCTCAACAGAATTATCCGCAAATTATATCTGTTTTCTTTTTAGGGGATTGAAGAGAACAGTTAGGCTTTATCTTGCTGAAAACAAAATTTTTTTTTATAACTCGTTACCCAGGAATGTCTCTGGTAGTTTAACGTGGGTTCATGCCGTTGAGACTTAAACCATCGGTGCCCGATGGCACACGGAGTTGAAAAACACCCACTCAACACCCCGGGAATGATTAGTCTCCGAGTGCCAGATGGAAACACGCTATGGGACGTTTCCCCCCTCTGGTGAGAGCGAGGCCCATCTAAAACCTCTGCCTTTCTATGCATCAAAGCGCCCGGTTGCAATGCAACTCTACATTCAAGCCAGCCAGCTAACTCTTCCCACGATTTGGGCTAATCACAGCCACTACTACGTCACCCAGGAATATCATCAGATCATATCATCCTTAAAAAAACAAGGACGGTGACATAGAAGGTGGAAACACCAGGTACCACTACGCCACCCAGAAATATCATCAGCTCATATCATCCTCAAAAAAACAAGGATGGTGAGGTAGAAGAAGAAGGTGGAAAGACCAGATAATAGAACATGGCCGCCACCTAGAAGATGTATGTTCGATTAACAAGTGTTCTGCATTCCATTAACAATTTAGGATTCACTACAGATTCGGCCACTCGCCAAACATAATTGAATTGCAGTAAAATGCAGGTATTTGGAATTAAACGCGGGTAGGCGGACTTGACTAGGCGTTACAGTTTGCAAAAAGGAAGTACCATAGGTTTCAATGTCTTACTAGTACTAGAAGTAATTCAAATCATATATTCCCCCCACCTGGGTATTCTAAATTCACTTGCATTTGATCAAAGTAATTTTCCGTATGAAAAAAAGAAAATATAACCAAGGATTCTATAAAGTAAGAAGATTCGAAGGAAGTGAAGGAAGAAGGTGAAACCCATATTTGTATAGATCGTACAGACGACCGTGACAATATGCCTTATACGCGACGTTAGAACACTGAGTCTATTTACTGAAGTATAGAAAGATACTGCAATTCTGTTTATCTAGCGACATTGGTCTGAGCTAAATATAAAGAGCTAAATATAGCGGGAAATTCTACTTAATGCCGATCTTTCCCATTACCTTCGTCAGGGTTCATTTAGCGACTTGTGATAGTTTCGATTACCAATTGAAAAAATTTTGATCAGTCTATAGAGAGCTCCTTGCGGGCCAGGCCAATAAGTACAAGAAATGAGAAAATAATTTTTTACTTCAATAGTTGTGGAAATGATATTGCATAGGGTATTAGGAGGAAACTAGGTACCTTTCTAACCAATTTGAGAGATAAAGTCAGTACAATCTAAGCATTGGATTATTCGACTAGGATTACAAAAAGTGATAAAAACACAGTAAATGAAATAGTTGCGTTATTGAAAAATTATTTAAGAGAGAGAGAGAGAGAGAGTAGTCTCTGCCTTTTTCCAAATAGTATTGGTTTTTAATAAGAGACAGTCAATTGGAACTTAATGCAAGATTTATAAGACTACTAATCTGAATTCTGATTAAACTCTTTTTTTCTTTCTTCTGATGTATCTTGGCGGGCTGGTCTCCTATCAAGTTTACTTGAGATTCTTTGTTGTCTTTGAACTGATAATTTTTTTCACTCTTACTCTTTAAATCAGTCACTTATGGTAACGAAAATTCTAATAAATTATTTAATATTGATTAAGTTTTATGTGCCTTTTAAAGCAGACTAAAGGCTTTTAAGAAAAAGAATTTTCATTTCATAAAGGTTGACTATCTATCTCGTAGTATATGAGGGGCGAGAAACACATGAAACTCTATACGAAAAAAATGCCATAAATTCAAAAGTTGTAATAAATTTTTTGCTTCCAAAAACATTAAATTTTTATACACGTTGCAAAGTATATATTTATGTACGTGTGCATGTATGTATTTATGCATGTATGTCTATATATTATGGAAATATATATATATATATATATAAGAAATGTCTATAAAACTATGTGTACGTGAGCAAAACAGGGATGTAAAGGGAGAAAATATTTTTTTATATCAAATACAATATAACGGTAACTATAAAGAAAAAAAATATATATAAAAATGAGATGCCAAAGTAAATACACTCTAAACTAAACTGGAACACTCACATATACAGACGCATACACATACATGCATACGTATATATATATGTGCGCGTTTAAATACACACCCATTTACTGAAAAATAGACATTAGCAAGCAAAGTACCGACAGAAAAGTAAAGCTTACAATAACTGCATAGAGAGGAAAGGATCCAGCGCTCTTAACGACAATATAAATCCTGAAAAGTTGACTCCCTTTGCAAGATGGCTATACATATAAGTATATATATACATAAATATATATATATATAAATATATATATATATATGTGTGTGTACGAGTGAATGTGTGTGCTGCAGGATGATGAAAGAAAAAAAAAGAAATTTCTAACAAGACAAAAAAAGCTTGAAAACTTTATGAAAAACTTTTATTTAGCAAAAAAAAAAAGAAAAAAAACGGGCTCAGGCACACAGACAAACCTATAAACTCTCCCTCTTGCTGCTCAAAGTTGCTTGAAGAGGCCACATTCAACACTTGTGCCTGCCTAGGTAGAAGCCATAAAATTACTTACAACAACAAACAAATTTTTGTTGCCTACTACTGGATATATGCGTATATTTACAAAGAAAGAAACGGGGAGACTGACTCTGTAGAGAGCTATAAATTTAAAAATTATTTAAGAAAACTCAGTAAAAAAAAGTCTGGTCAACAACTCACACTAGAGCGAATATGGATGGCGTACCCCTAACTTCTAGCATTCAAAATAATTATTATTAAAAATATTTTCAAATATTTTTCTTCGAAATCAATGGCGTAGCATAAGCTAGATGGACTAGATTACGCAAAAATTTAGTTCAGTAGACGGATGAATAGACATACAGATAAATAGGCGAAAGGTTTAAATCAATCTATCTAAGTCCGAGCTTTCGGGATCAGTTAGGACGACCTTAGTAATTATAGAAGTAGACGGACGGATAGACGTACAGTTAGATAGATGAAAGATTTAAATCAATCCGCCAAAGTTCAAGCTTTCTGGATCAGTTAGATCAACCTTAATAATTATGGCAATATAAGGACGGGTAGACTCACATAAATACGCGAAAGATTTAAGCCAATCTGCCAAAGTTCAATCTTTCTGGATCAGTTAGATAAACTTTAGGAATTATAGCAACAGAAGGACGGAGAGACATACACATAAACATCATTTAAATCAATCCGCCATAGTCTGAGCTTTCGGATCAGTTAGGTCGACCTTAGTAATTATAGAAGTAGATAGACTGATAGACATACAGATAGATATCATTTAAACCAATCCGTCTTAGTCGAGCTTTCGGGATCAGTTAGATCAGTCTCACGAATTATAGCAACAGAAGGACGGATAGACATACAGATAGATATTATTTAAATCAATCCGCCATAGTCCGAGCTTTCGGGATCAGTTATGTCGTAATTATAGAAGTAGATAGACGGATAGACGTACACGTAAATAGGCGAAAGATTTAAATCAATCTGCCAAAGTCTATGCTTTCCAGATCAGTTAGATGGACTTTAGGAATTATACCAGTAGACGGACGGATATACATACAGGTAAATAGGCGAAGGATTTAAATTAATCTGTCAAAGTTCAAGCTTCTTGGATCAGTTAGATCAACCTCAGGAATTATAGCAACAGAAGGACGAATAGACATACAGACAAATATCATTTACATGAATCCGCTATAGTCAGAACTTACGGATCAGTTAGGTCAACCATAGGAATTATAGCGGACGAATAGACATACAGATGAATAGATGAAAGACTTAAATTCTCAAGTTGATAAAGGATGTGAACACTTTATATGAGCTACAACAGGGTAAAATTTTCACACGTCTCTTATGGCTCCCCTTTATTTAATACGAACGTGCTTAGAGTAAGCACTTAGGCGCTTAGGGCATTTTCAAATTTTTTCAGAAAATCTGTAAAAAAAAATATCTGTAAAATCATCAGAGTAGAAACTGATCTGATCTGATATCTGTTATTAAGTAAAGTTTCTGCTTCAAATTTTTATTTTTTACAGAGACAACTTAGGAGCTCATTTTAATCAGGAATTTGGGGACTTTATACTTTGCACTCGGCCTTAAAATATCATATTTCAGATTTTTATTTATGTTAGCCAACCGATCGATCTAATATGGTATTTAAACGATTTCTTTATTTGAAATGTAAAATCCAATCCGTCTGTCCAATGGGCCAACACAGATGGTCGAACAGACTTGCAGTCCCTCTTTTAATTAGATTTACAAAATTTATAGTGTCTTCGATTAGGTTTTTCTTTTTTTTTGGCACGTTCCGCGTCTGCAACCTGATTATATAGAGACCTGTAAAGGACAAGAAAGAAATGCTGCTCATTTGCTAGCATACACGTCAGAAACACGTTAGTTGCTATAACTTGTATGCTATGTATGGTATAGATGTGTGTGTTATGAAGTAATTTATATAAACTTTATAAAAAGCCTTCCGACCAACTCATATCAAATAAGCCTTATGTGCCTTGCTCTAGCTACCCATCAACTATTAGCACAAACTGTATATAATATTAAGACTTAAACGTGCGTATGTTAGAATGTTTTACGTGTTTGCCTGTCTATGGTGTACGGTTTCTCTGTACTTAAATGTCATTTTGAAAATATTTTCGTACATCAAAAAAGAAGAAAAGAAAAAAAAGGAAGAAAAGAAAAAAAGGAAGAAAAGAAGTAAAAGGAAAGAAAATTCACTGTGTTGTCGTTTTTTCATAAATTTTTCTGGCAAATAATCTCAATTGCAAATATTCTTAATGATGCATTTTTATGTCATTGACAGCACATTTCAATAGAATTAATGGTAATATATGAGACTTTTTCGCCAAACATTTCCTTTAATAAAAATTTAATCTGCAAAAAAAAAAAAGAAAAAATGTTGAATTGATTTAAACAAAAATTATTATTCAACAAAAGATCCTTATTGGATTATATTAGGTTGTCGAAAAAGTCATGGCGCATGTTTTGTTACGGTATGTTCCTCTGAGGATCAGTACCAGCCGCAACTGATGCTAACGAGATGGAAAGTAATGGCTATAACTGAACATTACATTGACTAAACTAATTCTCTAATATTTCTTATATTAGCCATCGAGGGATGGAGAATGGACTTCATAATATATTAGGTACTTGCGTGAGTTTTGGTCATTTTTTCACTTGAACGAGTCATTTTCCACCATTTTCTTCATCTTTTTCCCATCTTTCTCACAACATGGCAATACCGTATCGGAAGACCTTATGATTTGGGGCTATCGACCCTTTTTCGTACTTCGCGAACTTTGTGCAACTGCGTATCAGTCAAGGTATGCCGCATCGATTTAAGCAAGTGGTAATCAGAAGGCGCTAAGTGCAGTAAGTACGCTTTGTGTGGCAGAACTTCCCATTCGAGCCGCAATAGAGTGTCCTTGACAACTCTTACACAAATTTGGCCGAATGTTGTCATGGAAGAGAATGACTTTGCGTCTTGTTAGCTGCTATTGGTAGTCTTTTTTGCAACAATACATTCTTCAATCTGTTCAATTGACATTGGTAGACAGCTGCACTCTAACAGTTTCATTCGGTTTTAGTAGCTCGTAATATACTACAGCTTACTGATCCCAACATATATAGATTATGGCCATTAATGTTAGGCTTCGGTCCGGATATGGAGGATTTCCTTGAACTAAATCATGATTTTTTGCTTGCAAGGAAAAAAGAGAATTGTTTTCTGTGGCGAATTGTGACTGGCAATGGATCTACTGCTACAATGCCGTTGCCGTTGGTTTGTTGACTTTAAAAGAGATGCTTCTGGCAGGAATGATGGCGACTATTGTGTACAATTTCGACATAAGTGGATAAGATCCCTTTAGAAGCCCGGAAAGTGAAGATGGGCGACATATTTGACAACACCTTTATGAAATCGAAAGGCATTGTATTTATTATTGTGCCTTTGAACATATTTATCCATGAGACTTCTTTTTGAGATAGATGCCACTATTGCGAGAAACGAGAATTTTGATAACGAAATTCTTTACAGATAAGATGAGCTGTACTTTCTTAACTTTTCCCAAACTTTCATAGTTTTACTCATTAAAAAAAAATGTTTTAGTTGGAAATTCCTTTGCGATTTTAATGAAGGATTTTAGACAAATTTTTCACCGTGAACTAGAAAATGTAATAGAAGTTCTTTTCTTGCTTGTCCTACAAGCAAATATTCCTGTGCGAACTTAGCACCGTTGCACGGTTGGTTAGTAAAGTCATCTGACTCTGCCAGTTGTAAAAGTTCTAACGGATTTTGTGGTTTCTGTCAGTGCATAACTAATATCCAGAAGAAATCCGGGTCCTTTATATCGTCTAATATGTCAGAGCAAAGGTAGCGTACAATTCGCACACATAAATTGCAGTTTCCTTAGCATTGCTTGGAAACTTCCGACAATTTATAGTGAAGAGCTCAAGCTCTCTCGGCACTCCAAACATCGGTTCAATGCAGGCAGCGTCCTTTTTAAATAAAGATATATTTCTACAGCAATTTCTCTACAAAGATAAAATCGAAGTACATCAAGAGCACTATTCGAATTTTCTCTTCCCTTTAATCGATTTGCAAACCAATTGCCTGCCTTACGCACGAGACACACTACCAAAGATCTTCGTTCGTCCCGAATCTGGTTGCCCGCTTCTGGGCTAGTTTAGCTACAGACGCTTTCCTAGTGTACCTTTTAATCTGTCGTAATCTGTCCGCGTTTTTCTTCCGGGGCCTCCATATTTGTTTCTCCGTTTCGAAGTCTCACGTTTCGAAAAAGCGAATTCAAACAAGTCTATGTCCGTTCACGTCCTTTTGCAATTCTTCTACAATAACTAAAATCAATCTAATACCATAAACACAGGTATACATCAACCAAAGTACGGTACCCAATTCAGAAACGATATGAATGAATCGGAGTTCAATGAATATTAAATTAAAACAACAGCTATTAAGAACTGGAACTTATAAAGCGTTTTTTTATATGTTCAAATTGCTGGGTCAATTGTGGTCTCGCAAGCATATTGAGCTTGAATAGAACGACCGTACTTAGGTGGTCCGTTTTCCTGAAAGTGAAAATAATTTCATTTAAACGAATTGAAAAAAAAAATAATTTAAGCGAACCTTCCCATTCTAATTTATGAGAAAAATTGCGCTTAAAATAAGTTTACAGCGACACTGCTATGGGCAGATATTTCGATTCCATAGTAACCGGTAAAGGGGAATAGCGATAACAACGTCACCCGCTTTATTTTGTTCATAGACAAACATGTTCAAACACCAACTTAATACGTATGTGTGCATATGTATGCATTTCTATGTCTGTATGGATGCATCAGTTTTGTGGTCTGTTAGTCTGTGATTATAAATTTTTTCTTTTATTTATTTTTTGTTTTGTTTTTATTCTAAAGCTCTGCAGTAAACAAAAACTCTAAACTCTGTATATATATATATAGAGAGAGTGAGAGAGAGAGAGAGAATTGTAACATAAATACGTCATGCTATCTATTTATTTTATCTCTCTCTGTATATGTGTATCTATCAATGCGACGACAATTAACTGCATAAAATGTAGTTTTAGCTACGGATGTAACTGCTAACCAACACTGCTTGCTTCTGTCGAGTTTTTATATAGGACTGCAAATGCATTGTGAAAACTGAGAGAGGGAGCAGAATTTTTTGCTGTTTTTTTCCGGTTTTTTTTTCTTTTTCGATAAATAAAAATAACGATATTGGTTGGCAACACTGTGTCTGCGTCGACGATAGCAGTGAAGTAAGCAGGGCTGACTAATTGGCTCGTCTGTTTTTCTATCGTCATCGTCATCGTCATCGTCATCATTATCATTATCATCATCGTCGTCATCATAATCGTCATCATCACCATTATCATCGTCATCATCACCATTATCTTCATTATCATTATCATCATCATCATCATCATCATCATCATCATCATCATCATCATCATCGTCATCACCATTATCATTATCAACACCATTATCATCATCATTATTATCATCATCATCGCTATCATTATCATCATCATTATCATCGTCATCATCATTATCATCATCATTATAATCATCATCACCATCATCATCATCATTATCATCATCTTCATTATCATTATCATCATCACCATCGCCATTATGCTCATCTTTATCACCATCACCATTATCATCATCTTTATCACCATCACCATTATCATCATCATTATCATCATCATCATCATCATCATCATCATCATCATCATCATCATCATCACACCATTATCTTCACCACCTTCATAATCACCATCATCATCATCACACCATTATCTTCACCACCTTCATAATCACCATCATCATCATCATCATCATCATCATCATCATCATCATCATTGTAATCGTAATCGTATTCGCAATCGTTGTAGCCGGCGTCGTCGCCATTGTCTTTATTCACGTTGTTAACGCTATATATCGGTCGCAATAAGCGTCAGGTCATTGGGTGGCAGTGGGTGTTTTAACTTAAATTTCAATCATTATTAAATTCTATGGAATTTGCTATGGATGCTATTCCTACTACTGCGTTTTATTATCAATGTTGTTGTTGCTGTTGTTGTTGTTGTTGTTCGCAATGCCATAAGCGAAGCTGCCATGTTGCACATGCATATACAAATGCTTTGGTAGTAGCAGCAGCAAAAGCAGTAGCAGTGCTGTTGCATTTCAGATGTACACACAAATACTTTTAGACTTGTGAGTAAATTTAAGTCGACTAACGGGGTCGTTGGGGTTCGGGTTGACGGGTTCGATGTCAGTGTTGTTGGTTTTAGCTTTAATATTCATTCCTTGTGAGTGTCGTTATTATTTTTGCTGTTGATGTTTCTGGGGTAGTGTGTGGTAGTGTCGTTAGTACGTGCTTTTTACTTTTAAATTGAAATTTATTTGCCATCCTGTGTATGCGTTCTCCTTTTGACTTTTTTTTTTTACTTTATTATATCATCGAGCCATCTCTCTTCGAGTATTGTTTGTTTCTTTTTTAACATCAATTTTGCATATTGTCGAGGCAGGTATTTCAAAAACCATCATCACGGCAACAATCTTAGATTTTTCTTCTTTTTTTTATGAATTAATTCACAGACTTTTACTGACAATAGTTGAATTATTTATGCTTTAAAGGATGTTTTTTAGATATCCTGCAATTATTGAGATTATCTTCTCTAATAGCACAACGAATCTAAATTTTTCGTTATGTCCTTTGAATTTGATTGATTATTGCGCTCATATTTGAGTATAAAAATTCTTTCATTTTAAGTTTCATTTTTCCCCCTCCTCATTCTCCTCCTCATCACTGTTTAACTAGTAAGCGTGCCAGTAGTAAAAGTATTGAGTACAAATGGTCATACGTTGGTACATCACTCACATCTATTGTGGGCTTTCAAAGCAAGCTCCTTCGAATCAAAAAAAAAAAAAACATAATTTACGAGAGATTTGATTTCACTCATTTGGTTTAAAGAAAATTAAAGCTGTATACTGCTAGAAGGAAATTAATGGAAAGCAATCTCTATCAAATCCAAGGAACTCTTTCGATTAATCAAAAATAGTGCTTTTGACTTTAAGACTAGAGAACGCTCCAAACAAGTGGAATCGCTTGACGACGAAAGATTTCAAAGAGTACATATAGCAAAAAAGGAGGGTACAGAAGCAAGCATTTAAAGTCAGCTCGAAAATGATGACAAAAAGGTTTAAGAAATGGTAAATGGTTCGTTACTACTCGTGCTAAGCAAATCCAACAAGAACCTTTCGTTGTTTAAGTCGCTACGACAGATACTCTAAAGAGACCTGAGAAAAACTCTTACGAAACTCATTGTAGTCTTATGATGAAGAAATTGTTAAGAATAAATGCGAACAAAATTGAACTATATCTTCTTCAAAAACGAAATAGAAACATAAACTATTCATGGCCACATACTCTTTATCTCGTCAAACCGGCTAGATCTAATATATTACAAGCTTCCAGTATCAACTGGAAACATTGACAATGTTCAGCATAAACAAAACAAAGAAATCTTCTATAATTTACAAGAAAGAGTGATAGACCGATTATTTAAGATGAAAAAAATTCGCTCGTCCGCTCTTGATTTGATAGATAGCTGCCAACGCACGTGTTGTAACACATTACTCAATAAGTTCATAGGGTAAAATTTTTTGTTATTGCCATTTTGCGCCATTGTTGTGGTCTACTTCTGACTCCGGATATATGGTCTTGATATTGTATACTGCTATATACTTCTATATACTATTGATTCCATAACTTTCTCAGCCCACTTTTGCGTTATGGAAGGCTTTCGCCAGTTACTGTCCACTCTTACTATTAATTGCCGACTCTGGAGTGTAGTGATTAGAATCCATATTTTATCCATTATCACGTGTCACATGAAAAATGTTTTCTTATTTCACCTAAACAGTTCGAAAGGGTGTTTTGAGAACAGATCTTTCTCATGAACAAATGTTCATGCGAATGATAACATTAAGAGATCAGTAGTTATCTGATGCAATTTTATTTTCTTATCTTCGAAAACCGCATTTTGTTTTTTTTTTTCTGTTTCTGGAACAACTGGCGAATTCGGACGAACTCGGGCGAACAGAGCGGTCAGCATGATTCGTGTCCCTAGGATCGCGTTTAAATCAAACCACCGATAAATTGTTGTTTTTGGCGGAGAAAAGTTGCTCTAAACTCTATAATCCGATTCTTGCTTTGAGTGATACTATTATTATATTGAGTGATGTGATGTATTATTTCCCAAATATGCCTTCCATCTGATTAAAATTTTTTTATAGGTCTCCGGTGTTTCCCTTAACTGCTCATTTGGTTCGCTGCACTAGAGTCAGAAAATAGTTCGAATCCAATTTAATCGCTATCTGAGAACGAATACTTATCTCGATTCAAAAATGGACGTAAACGTTATATGTAACTTAGCTTCATACGCTCTTCTATTGTTCAGAACTAGATCCAACTTATTAGGAGAGAAAGAAGGAAGAAGAGCTACTTCTGATGTATTAACTTTAATGCCGCACTAAGTCGCTCAATCAGTTCTCGAATTAATCTGTAGCAAGTTTTCGAGTTTATGGAATGATAGTCGCGTCACTTGATTTTAATTCTTTCATCTTCGCCCACCTAATCTGTCTATACAATATGAGTGACAAGTGTCTGTGCATGCAAAAAAAAAAGAATTGTGTTTTCTTCCTTTCTGTTGACTGTTGATTCCTGCATAAGCAGCTTTCAGCCAATTTGTAAAAGGGCAGACGATGGCTTCAAACTCATAAAAGTCCTCTTAATTCGGTACGTTTAGCGCATTTGTTTGTATATAAGACCAAAACGTTTCAGTAAAGTAGTAAGATAAATCAAAGAAATTAAAATTTAATAAATTATCTCTTCATTTTCATTTTAATGATGACGATGTACCAGAGCTAAAGATATTGTTTTCACTGTTATTGTTGTCTTTGTTCTTTCTATTCTTATACGTTTAATAAATATTCACGAGGTTTTTTTTGGATTGTGAATCTCTCCCTCCCAGACTTCTTTATTCATTATGTATATAAGTGAACGGGGACAAAGTTCGTCTGTATTTTTGTGTATCAAGAAAACTTTGTGTATACACATCATCATAAAGATTACGTGCGCTCTCAAGGAATAAGTTCACGGCGTGTTTTTGTTTAAAATTCCAGACGTTTTTCCTCTATACTCTTAATTGAATTTCTTTAAGCCATACGTTTTGTTTGATAATCTTTCGTCATTTTTCTAGTAAAACCATTAGGACATCATTGCAGAGCTTCATGAAGCGCTTTATACTTTATACTTTATTAAAAGAGTTCCGGAAAGAACGAAAATAATGATAGTTGGACGGGGCAGGATTCGGACTGTATGGTGAATGCTTCAAAACTTCTCAAATTCTCCAGAGTTATTAAAATTGTGGGTTGTCCATTATTGGTGTAAAGATAATTAGCGCTTTTCATCTTGATTAATTCTGGACGCGGTTCCTCACACATTGTTGAGAGTAGAGAGGGTAATGAATCCCTCTTTGCAGCTTGAAAGAGCTTTACAATTCCCTCTTACAATCCCACCAGAAAAAAACCTTACCTTAATTGGTGTCAATATGTCAATGGGTATGTGTGTGTGTGGTCTACTTATGTCCAACATGTAGAAGCTAAACATAACTTAAAATTGCATCTACAGAGTCAAATTGTCACATATTTTTTCCTCTTAGAATACAAGAACATAAGTAGAGAAGAATATGTAGTCAAAATGTCGACAATACGTAGAAAATAGAATGAATATACTTCCTTACTCTCCAGAAAATACTAAAACCAGAATACCAAAAAATAGGCGTGACTATTTTGAAGAGTGATGCAGAAGAAGAACAATTTCCTTGAGTTATGTTTGTTATGCATACGAATGATTTTTTCTCTAGAACTAGAATTTAAGAGTGCAGCGAAAGTCTACTTGATTACTGTCCGCATACTAAAGTAAATCTGAAAGCGATTGTAGTAGATATAGCAGAGCTCTTTCTGCTACTCCTTCAACCAACTGGAAAATATTCCTATAAACATCAAAAATTCTTATGAAATCGCCATAAAGTTCGACTTTCATCTTCTTCCTTCTCGAGACCCTGCACTGCAGAGTTCTCTTCTCTTTATCACAGGACGAAGGTCACGAACTATAAAATATGATTTTATATGGTTCTGATCGAAGACTTTTTCTTTTTTTTTTTTTTTTTGAATATGGCCAGTGGACTCCGTAGATGTTCCCTATGCTCTTACACACTGTTGGTCAGCAGGCAGTGGGAAAAGAGAACGTGATATTAAGTTGCCGCAGCTTAGTGGATGTGTGTCCGATGGGCAAGTGTTATTCCTTTCTCGACTGAGTTTACCGGAGTGCAATTTGAATCCGCAAATACATAAGCGGCAATCGCGAATCGTATCTACTCCGTTATGCGGGTAGCTCAATTGACGGTTTAAAGGAGCATGCTCCTATTTTGTATAATGTTTTAGTTTAACTCAAGTTATTTCTTGTCATTTTACTCTCTTTGTCATTGTGCAAAACTCACCAACCACAGAAACAATCCTTTCACGATTTAACCGAGACCACTACAGCATAGGATGATAATATTTCAATCTAAGCCAACTTTTGCTTAGAATTAATCGATTGTTTGCCTATTTTATTAGCAAGAGTTCAACAAACAAAATTTAAATTTAAACCAAAACTTATTAAAATATGAACGAAAGTTAAATATAAATTTTTTTTTTCTTTACTTTTTTCTCTTTTGTTTTTTACTTTAACAAAAAAGGAAATCTTATCCATTCCTATACGAAAAGCAGATAATTTATTGAACAATTTAATATTGCGTGAATACAATTTTGAAATAAGCTGAGTTCATTCAACTGATAATAGAAGCAGAAAAAAAGGAAAAAGCGATCAAAAGAAGTTTTCTATAAATTTGTTGTGCTTTGAAGTTTATTTTTAAACATTTTGAAGTTAATTTCTTTTATTACCAATGCCCATCGTCTTCTTATCCCATGTGAGAGCTAATGTTGAACGATATGAATCAGAAAATGCTGTCATTGCTGTATACAGAGTTTTTTTCTTTTTTTTTTTTTTAAAAAAAAGCCATAATGAATACTTCTACATCAATGAACACAATTAAATGCAAATTATTTTGTGTTCTTTCAATCAAAATTTTCTTATATGGTTAAGATGGAATACCAACAGCACTTGTACTTGTAAACAGACGTTTACAAATTTTCGGTGACTAAATAATTTAAGTTTAAACATTGCACTCTCATGGTCTCTCCTTATTGAAATGTGTTAACATTTTTATTCCATTTATCGAAGTATAAAGAAAGCAGATTTAATTAATATTCTGGAAACGTATGAACTGCTACTACGAAGGCATACAAAAATTAGGCTTGGCAGACTAATTCCAAAACTTTCTTCGCCTTTCGTATTTTTTAGGCAATATCAAAGGAACGAATGCATATTGGGTGGGGTTTTGTCTTTCCCCCTCTACATTGCCCGCAGAAAAACGCATCAAAAACTCTATAAAATCTTCACCATTCTTCCCGTTAGCAATAGCAACTAAAGTAGAGTGCAGTGTGTACTGTAAATTGATAGCTAGTCAAACAGCTCTAGTTAGCAGACTAGCTAGGCTTACTTCTAGACAGACAGGCTACTAAGCCTGCTTCTAATTAGACAGACTACTAGACCTGCCTTTAGATAGACAGACTACTATGCATGCCTCTACACAAACAGACTACTAGGCCTGCTTGTGGATAGACAGTCCACTAGGCCTACCTCTACATAGACCGAATGCTAGGCCTGCCTTTAGATAGACAGACTAATACGCCTGCCTCTAGACAAACAGACTACTAAGCCTGCCTGTGAATAGACGAACTACTAGGCCTGCCTGTGGATAGACAGACTACTAGACCTATCTCTAGATAGACCGAATGCTAGGCCTGCCTTTAGATAGACAGACTATTATGCATGCCTCTAGACAAACAGACTACTAAGCCTGCCTGTGAATAGACAAACTACTAGGCCTGCCTGTGGATAGACAGACTACTAGACCTATCTCTAGATAGACCGAATGCTAGGCGTGCATCTAGATAAACAGCCTAATACGCCTGCCTCTATACAAACAGACTACTAAGCCTGCCTATGAATAGACGAACTACTAGGCCTGCCTGTGGATAGACAGACTACTAGACCTACCTCTAGATAGACCGAATGCTAGGCGTGCCTCTAGATAGACAGACTACTAGACCTGCCTCGAGGTAGACAGACTATTAGGCCTGTTACTGCTGCTCTGCCCATTCTTTAGAAAAAAGGAAAATAGAAATTTCTTTCGAATTAATTGAGGGAATAAATTGATAAATAAATTTAAATTATCACTGAACTATCCGGTAATTGTTTTATAACTTATTATTACCTTTGGGTGACTCCAATGGTTTTTTCAAGATGATTAATTGGTTCTTTGTCGAGAAAATTATAAGTCTAGCCATTGACTATCGAACGCAAATTATGATAAAAAACAAGTATTGAATAGCTTGTAGTTTACACTTGACTTGAAATTACACTTATGGATCCAAAAATATTCAAAACCTCTTAAGCTGTACCTTTCTCTCTCCCCCCGTCCCTTTGTAACTACCCACTATCCCGGTTTTTATCGATGTTAAGCAACCTCAAGCAACTGTCGAGCGTTAAATGAAGCAAAATTAATTTAATGTATTCTTCAGTACAATGGAACTGAGATTTCATCGCATTTATACATTTTATATCCTAGAGACATGCACTCACACAACTTCAATCAAATTGACGACAATTTTTATCGAAAATTCCGTGCGACATTGAAATTAAAACCAAATAAATGTTTGTTTCAAGATTTTTACTATAAATCGATCATCGAGTACGAAGCTGTTAATCGATTTAAACCCATCCTCACCCATAATTGCTAATAACAAACACTCCATCCATCCATATTTATTAGGTAAAAAGTTTAAAGTGAATTTTTATTAAATCTTTCAAAATAAAAATTAAATATTGAAAATACATCGCACTGCAATATGGATGCATGCATGTATCCCTGATTCGGTCAAAGCTTAATGTAACTCCTCTTTGATTACACATTTCTGTTATTTTCATTTCGTTCTTTTCCTTTTTTAAAGTTAAGAAACAAAAGAAAAAAACAGATATAAGAAAGGTTGTAAATTACCGGTTCAGTGTTGCTTGACTGTATTTATTGTCGTTACTAACGGGAATTTCTCATTATTTCCTTAATGAGTTTTTTGTTTTTTTTTTTTTGTTTTTAATGTCACTGCGGTCTACATGACCTAAATTACGTAGAAAGGCCAAAAAACCAAAACTAAAAATAAAACAAAAAAAAAAGAAAAAATTTATTAAAAAAAAATTAAATTAAAAAAATTTGCATATAATTTTTTACAATAAAATAAATCAGAAATGTATGTACAAAAAAAAAAATGTATTGTTTTTTTTTTTTTAAATGGCACAAAAATCGAGTCCTGCGATTTTTGAGGAAAAGCTTTTAAATTTCGGTATTTATGCTTCTTTTTTTTTTTTTTTTTTTTTTTTTTTTTTTTTGTAATAATCAGGAGTCTTAATGGCCTAAGCAGAGTTAATTAGAATTGTACGTAACCCCCCCTCCTCTAATCCAGGTCACTTCACGATATAAGCTGAGTGCCCACTAATAAGGCTTCCGGTACTTTAAGCTTTAAATTTTTATTTTATTATACGCATATAAAAACAACGATGATATTCTTAATTTTTGATTTAAAACAAATCAAAATATATATTTGGGTAGTTAAGTCAAGAACAGATTTGCCTGCATATGCAGTGAAATGGCGAAAAACTAAAACAAAAATGTTCGAAATGAAAACTCATCTCATAATGGCCCTTAGCCGATTATTTATAAGGCATCGAACGAAAAGAAAATTTTTGAAACTAAAGAATACCTTGTCTTTATATAGTATAACCCAGATAAACCTCGAAAAATAATAATTAAAGAACGTTTAACAACAAAAGCCAAACAAATATTGTGTTTGCCTTTTCTAAATAATTCATTATTTTTACAGATCGAAAAAGAACTGACGACTTGGAGTCGTTAAGAAGCTATATAGGGCAAGCGGAAATTCTTCTGAACAGCTCTCCTTTCTTTTTTGCAAGACGATATTATTCAGTGGAAAATCATCGCACTGCCCGAGGGATACAATAAAAAATGGCGAAACACATTCGTAATCTCGCTAATAATCAAGAATGTGTTCACTTAGCTCTGTCTCTATAGGGATACTTTTGAATGTAACAGACTTAAAGAAACGTACACTTTAAAAACTTCTTAAATATGGAATTAATAATTAATAACAATTTGTCTACCGACTAATACGACTTTACTTAAAAGGCTTTTCTTTGTTCGGGCCAATAACAGAATTTCTTAGCTTAGCAAATGACTTAAATAAATGAATATACCTTTTGGGCAATAAAAAGTAAATGAAAACAAAATTTCAGGTTTTCTTTTACAAGCACATATATACATACATACATACATACATACATACATGCATACATGCATACATACATACATACATACATACATACATACATACATACATACATACATATATATATATATATATATATATATATATATTTAAGTGTATATAGCAAAATCGAAACTGTAAACCTGAAGAAGAAGAAGAAAAAATACATTAATTCGAGGGAAAAGTAATGCACGAATGCGCAAGTGCTCTACTAATAAGCCAACGAATTGGTTGGCTACTACTAATGATACCATTATATGCTCGCTCTACTATTAAAGCGTTTAATATCGAGATAAACCTATGGCGGCGTTTGTATTGCTTACTTAAAAATGCTAAAAAAAAAAAAAAAAAATTTTTTAAAAATTGAAAAAAAAAAATAAATAAAAATTCCATTTAAAAAAAAATGCAAAAAAGCAGAATATGGCAGGCGATATGGCAAAGAAGTGAAACTCTATGTGAAAACTCTTTAAACACAATACGATACATTGTTTATAAGATACGTGTAAAGTTGGTAGTGTTTGTGCCAAAGATAAATTTCCTAAAAGAAAAACATAGAAAAAAGAAGAAAAAAAAAACAAATAAATAAATAAGATTACATACAGGCATACACACTCAAACAAACACACCCATACCTACATCTAAGCATAATGGTGGCTGGCTTGCTGCACGTTACAGCGAAGTAAGGCCGCTATAATAATAGTTTTTTTTTTTTTTACTTTTCAAGAAAAAGACCCAAAAGAAAAATAAGAAAATAATGAAAAAGTTACAAATTCCAAAAACAACAATAACAACATTTTCAACAGAATCTAAACAACTGGATTTTATTTACAATAACAACAACAACGACTGCTATAACCAGACTAAAACTAAACATTATTATGATTGCGGCTGCGTGTTCATTCGCGGCTAACACACTCGGGATACTACAGCAACAATGTTGCTTAATATTGTTCTGCTGGTTTTGTAGGAAATTTTTGTCTTCAAATATACACACAACTGAAGCCTAAGTTACGAATAAAACGTATGCTGATGCTGATGCTGGTGCTGGTCGCAATACTGGCATTGGTGGTGGTGATGCTGTTGACCCGGCCTGGCCTCTTTCTGGACAGGTCTGTTTAACTTAGAAAAATCAGCATACATACAACAAACACAAACACGCATAAAATACGTACACACACATGCGCGCGCGTAAAATACGTACACACACACACACGTTATCATATATATAACAGATATTTTGTAAGCGTATTGACTCTACTGGTCGACTACTAATTCGCCTACAATTTCGACACAGGGTAGCACTCCTCTATTACTTTCATTCCCGACATAGGCAGATATACGCAACAGATGTTCTAATGAAAAAGTAGAGAACATGGTTGACCTACTCTGTCAACTTAACCATAAACCGTATTCGTATCCCTGCTATGTTCGTGGTCAATTTACATTTAAAAGAAAAAAAAAGTATGGTGAAACACTGGAAATTATATGTATGTATGTATGTATGTATGTATGTATGTATGTATATTTATATATATAAATGTATATATATATATATATATATATATATATATATACATATGTTCAAGGATCGTTATTGGAAATATATTTCGATTTTGGATTATGCGTTAATTTCCTATTAGCCTCTCTTCGGGATCAGTTTTTTTTATAGTGACTTTTTATATTCCGATGTGTATTTTTCTTATGAAGGAAGTGTTTAGTGAATATCCTCCACATTTGTTCTCAAGAGCATCAAAATATTAAAACTAGTCTAACTAGGGTATATAAATTACATGATCCATGAAGTAGTCAGTAACGTCAGGTTTCATATATATTTCTCTTTTATTGTTAATATAGCCCTAAAAATGTAGACACAAAAATGTAATAGGTATCTAAAGAAATCTTTTATAGGACAGATCGAGAGAATCGGACATATTGCTTTTTTCGGTAATAGCTAAGAAATAGGTACAGTTACTGCAAGAAAGAAATATTTTTATGCAGAAAGAAGAAAGAAGATTTAGAGACCTTGTAATTTTATGTATCTCTTTAACCATTACCCAACTCTGAATCGATTTAGGCATTTCTGGCTGGTTAATGCTTGCAATTAAATGAAAATTAAGATATCAGTTCCAAGTTTGGCAAAAAGATTGGAAGCTCTTGCATAAAGGTTGGAATTTTTTTGCTTATTATTCGTAAGCTGCATACAAAAGATATAATAATAAAAATTTTCATGTACTCCATATTGTCGATGACCAATTACGATATTCTTATTTACTATTAATAACTAAAAAAAAAATTGGTATCTAATCGAGTATTAGAATAATTGAAGCGAATCTCAGCGAAATTCACACATTTAATCCGTAACAGGATTAATGTTGCAGTTGTGAATGTGTACGACATTCATAAAAAACTATATTTCATGGAAATCGTTGAGAACATTGAAACAAGAAAGTAAGAATAATTCGCCGCGTAAGATCAACATCGATAGCTGCAGCCCAAGGGAATACGTAAATATAAAAGAAGGAGGCTATATATCATAGACTGATTTGTTGTCAAAGTTTTTTGTCTGCGATGCAAAAGCATTACTTTTTCTAGTTCTTGTTTGTTGCCGTATACATGTTCTTACATCGACTGTTACGCGTGCTTGAACTAAAATTTACTTTATCTTATTATTATTATTATTATTATTATTGTTATTATTTTATTATTTTATTATTATTATTGTTATTTTATTATTATTATTATTATTATTATTATTATCATTATTATTATAATTATTTTATTATTATTATTATTTTATTATTATTTTATTATTATTATTATTTTATTATTATTACTATTGTAATTTACTTAGAGCAAAGATTCTTGGACTAAAGTAGGATGAGCACTAACAAATGATTATCGATTCTACTTTATCTTATTATCTTTTACTTATTATCGAACAGAGTTACCATAATGATCAAAAGTTGTATTATTGCGTGATTGTACGATCAATTTGTACATTATGCGGTGATTAACTAAAAATATTTAAATTTTTGTGACTGTAGGCTCATCAACAACTGATGACAGATGAACTGCTTTTGAAAAGAAAGAAAGGACGGATGGGGCTAAGTCCTTAAAAAATAATACTTTTATGAAAATCACATAATGAAAAGGAAAAAGAAAAGTTTCCAAAATGTTTGCGAAGTAATAAAGGAGAAAAAAAATTTCCAATACCTCACTTTTCATAGTCTTAAATTAAAAGCACTTAAGCGTGTGACGGAAAATCCCCGAAAAAAGCCGAGTAAAAGGACTTACAAAGTAATACATCGAAAACTCAAGCAAGTAAGAGGATTAAGAGTCATAATGAAATGAAATATAGGATTTATGATTTTCGAAAGTTGTCAATTGTAACTAGTTCTAGTCAGAGAGAGGAAGGTCTGCTAATAATTGCAGGAAATATAGCAAATTTCAAGTTAGAAGTAGTAACGTTTTCTTGGCGAAGTTTGCGACATTTAGTTGAATATCATCACTGCTAGATATCCTCGATATGTCATTCGAACTTCATCTGTTATTGTTGATAACATTGTCTAATAATGGTTCCATTATCTAGTCTGCAAGTAATATTCAGCTTTATCAGCAGCTTCATGTTAATAGTTCGCCTAAACTGTATGATGGCTATTTGTGTCGTGAATATCGTAATGGAAGTACTGTTCAACGTATATAGAAATATCGTTTTCCAAATTAATCAGCGAAAGCAAAGTTCCCCCCATATGACACACAGAAGTTTTTCTCGTAAAATGATATTTTCAATCGCGAATCACTTTATGATGCGAACTCAAATCGACTAATTTTCCAAGAGGTTTTTGTTGACAAATGCTTCCAAGCAGCTTATTTTATGACAAGGACATCATCAAAGCTATCTATTAGAAGACCGCGGAAACTGAAGTGTGTTTCACCTATTATTTATTTATCTTTTTTTATATACTTTATATAGATAAATGCACACGAAGTAATTAAGAGCATTTGTCACACTCAAGTCCAAGTTACATTAGCGTTTATGTGCTTATGTGATTTACAGAGTTTTCCTCTGTAAAGCAAATCGTACTCCCATTGTTGTTATTATTCATTCATTCATACATTCATTCATTCAAACACTTATTGAAAATTTATGTTCAATATCACGTGTGTCCACTTACGAAAGATTTTACTGTTCTCCCGTACTGTGTTGGGCCCGTATGTTTTGGTAACGATTCTTTGTTTTTGTTGTTACTGCAAAGAAAGTTGTTGTACATAGAAACTATTTCTATTTCCTTTTTGTTCATGTTTCTCATTTCTTCAATTTTCTTTCATTTAATTTCAATGCATTCACAGTTCGCTCACTTCTCTCTTACATTACGCGTTGTTCTTATACATTCTACTCCAAGAAATGTCTTTTGTTTTTTCTATCTTTTAATAAATTTTTGTCATACCTTGGTATTCTTAACATTTTTCTCCGTTTTGTTTAATTCTTTTCATTCCTTTTCAGTTTAATCACTAGAAAAATTTATGTGCTTGACTAACTTGAAAAAAGTTTGTGGTCTGCGCTGTCTGTTTTAGTTAATTTATTTTTCTTTCTTATTTAATATTAAAACACATTTGATTAACTCCCGCGTCACATCCATCTAAGCCAGAAGGTAGTGGTCGATAAAGAATGATAAAAAAAAAACCGGATTTTTTTCTTAAAACAGTTTCAATTATTCTTTGAATTCGTCCTTCCTACACGTCCGTAATACTCGTCGGGATAACTGTTTTATTTATTCTAAAGAAAAAAAAAAAAAGAACTTAAAGAACCAAAATTCTATTTAGACTACAGAGTTATTACCTCTAGGGGTACACTTTTTGGCGAACGGCCCGCCTTTCGTTTGCTTCTTTTAATTTCATGTCGCAACAAGCTCCAAATGAAGTATGCACAGGAATCCCTGGTACATGACAAGAGTACTCTTTCATGTAGAGAATTAAAACAAAGGACCTAAATAGCCCAAATTTAGTACTACAGTTAATTTTTATGCCAAATGACTATTATGGGCCCATTGCCAGACAAAAAGCTTACTTTCCATCAAAACAGTTATGCAGGACAAAGTCCAAGATATAGACTTGCAGCGGCCAAATTTTTGACTATGAAGCATTAAGGAAATACCACACGAAAGGCCTGCCTGTACAAGATAACGACTTTTCGAGGCCCATCAACTTTTATATCAAATTACTATTACAGACCAACTTTTATTACTAAATATAAAAAAACTAAACGTCTTGCCATGTGGCAGTTTATTTTTCATGAGAATAGTTACAGGAGGAGAGACTCGACATAATGGCCCCTTGTGATTTAAATTATTCATATCAGTCTAGTAACAGAAAATCCTATCATTCAGACAATTTTTATCGAAAAATTTTGAGAAATTTCAGATAAGACTTTAAGGTGAAGTTATCTTAAGCTTTCCCAAGTGGATGTTTAACGCCCACGTGCAAATGTAGTATAAGCTTTAGTACTACAAACAGTGTAAAGAATAATTATATAATGATATCGTTTTCTTTCTTTCTTGTCGAAACTGTTTAACTCTCCAACCAATTAATTGAAAAACTTATCTACTATTAGTTAATTGCGAATAATTAATTGGTAACAAAGTAAAAAACTGATGTTTTTACTTTACGCTCTAAAATAACTAAACACACACTAACTTAGAGAAATTTATGATTAGAACTAATTGCTGTCCATCATTGCAACATGAAGGGATGATTATCTGGTCCAATTGACAGTGACGCATCAGAGAGAGAGTTCTCATAGAGCATAAGTGGTTGTAACCAGTCTAAGATGCCGAGTTAACTTCATCTCCTTTATTCGTACTACCAGACATTCTCTTTTTCCATAGCCTTTTATTGATTTGTACATGGCCACAAAAATATAGGCGAAAACCATTTCAACAATGTCTTCAAAATTTGCTCGTAGCACTCAAAACATTTAGAACCTATCGTTATCAAAAACTACTTACTCAACGAAAGTCCGAAACATTTCCCTTGGATAAGCTAAAAAAAACCCATTGAAAAAATTATTCTAATTGATGATCCACATGACACGTTCAAAATTATAAAATTCCAAAATAATGTTTGGAATCATAATACTTTACACATAACGCTTCATATTTTTTTCCTTAATCAATTTATAGGGATCATTTACTATCGATATCTAGGAAAATCGATAAATCGGAAACCTAAACAAATAATTAATGATTCCTAATAAAATATAACTTTATTCGCGTTTTTGTTATTTGATCCCTTTTTGTAGAATTTATTGAATGCAATGTTTATCATCCGCGAAATTCGTATTCGCGTGTTGTTTATAAAATAAATAAATTTAAAAAAACAATGTCTTACCTAAGCATCTCAAAGTCCACAACGTTTTCTTTTTCTTTTCGTAGTAAATAAATCTCATGACACATAAATCTCATCGTAATTTGTTTATTTTAGAATACTATTAGACCTCGAATAAATCTGAACGTAGCTTTTTGCATGTTTGCAGAGCATTTTTAAATTTACTGATTGTAATAGTAGTTTTGTTGTAAATTACTGCGATATACACTAAACCATAATCACCTGTCATCTCATAGACTTTCTTTACATAAAAGAAACGGTACATAAGTAAATCTACACTCACATATCGTAAGGAAAACAAAAACGAAAAAAGAATAAAGAAAGAAGAAGAATACAAAAAGAGAAAAGATATTATATACAGATTTGGTCGAATCTTGAGTACCCGCGCTCTAGCGAATTTAATTAAAATCAATATTTTTTTATTACGAAAATTTAGTTGGAAACAAAATACATATAACCCCCCATCAAGCAGTTAATACGTTTTTCGTAGCTTCTTCAATAAAAGAAAAATTTTTATCAACATTCGTTTTAACACATTAGCATAATAATCTTCTTCTTTAAAACTAAAACATTCATCCGAATGCTTCTTTAACATTTCACTATAGAACGATTTGTCAAATCCTTTAACATACACCAATTCGCCGGTTGCTGTACATTCGGCTAGCTGCCTTTTTTTCAATCTTATGTGTAGTAAGTAATAAATCCATAGATTTCATACCAATTCTCACATATCGTAGGAAAAAATCCTTATTTCGCATCAAGATTTTGAAACAGCTGTTACTGTTTTCGGTTAAACGTGTTACGTAGTTCGAACACAACTTCTTCATGGACATATCTTCGGTAAATACACTCCCCTTTTGATAACATTAAGATATCAACTATCTTACGAAACATCACTTTCCGGTTCTACAAAACGATTTCATGTTTTCTGGAACAAACTTACGAAACAAATGCCGAATTCGAATGCTGGAACAAACAGAGTGGATAGCATTATTCATGTAGGACCTGGTTTAAGCCCAGCAAACCCTCAGTCAGTCAGCACATTATTATTTTCAATGAAGAAAAGTTGCCATAATACTTTTTGCAAGCCTTTACATGATCTGCTGTGATTTGAGCTCCTGATTAAGCTGAATCTTGTACAAGTAAAGGCAGAAATTTTTCATCAAAATTCACTGAGTAGTGCTTTATAAAGAAAAGAATAACATGCAACTTATGAAAGATATTGTCCCAAATTCATCTATAGACATTATTCATAGTCTTATCCTTGTTCTAATACGGCTCGAATAAGCTACATGATGCTACATTTAAAATCAATAACTGTTATCGATAAGAAAAAATTTGTAATTTTCCACACTTGTTAACCATTGTTTTTTCATATTAAGATTATTAAGAACATTTTCAAGTTGTCATATCGTACGTAATACAGGTAAGCCAAAATCGGAAAAAACGAACGCTGTTCTTACTAACTCAACAGGGAACGAGTCTCAAAAATTTAAGCTGGTTTTTCTACCAAAAAAAATGTAGACATCAATATTATAGGCCGGAAAATAAAAAGAAACACAGTCTCATTACTTTTTGTCCTTAATAATATATTTCCAAGCAACTAACTTGCGCGATTTTTATTTTCGTAAAATAGAGCAAGCACTTAATAACACATAACTATACAAACGTATGAAGGATAGAAATCAGAAGAACACAAATCCTCTCAAAACGTTATGTATTCACTTCATTTAACAAATATTAACAAATGTGTTTGCAATGGAAATCGACAAATGTCACAAACGTAACGGTATAATTAGTATAGCTTTCATTATCGTACATTGATTTATATACGTACGAGAGAGCATATTAACACAAAATAAATTCCTGAAAAGCACTCTAGTGCAACAAAATAACACAAACGTCATATGAAAATAAATCCGATTTTATTAAAATTACTAAAAATAGACAAAAAGAGGAAAGAAAAACATTCAAATTTATTTTAAAAATATGCGGGGTAAAGAAGAGAAGAAGAAAACAACTCCATTTTCTCTCTAATCAGCACTTTTTTTTTTTTTTTTGATTTTATGTTTTCAGTTGAATCGGTGTTGCTGTAACAAACTTTAGTGTGTATATGCAAAGAGAAACAAAAAGAAGAACATGCAGATACACGAATACATAGAAATAAATGGTAGACAGAGAATTAACCGAAAAAGAAAAAAATAAAAGAAAATTAAATCGTCGTCGAATATATGCATGTTTTAATGTGTTTTTTTGTTTTTGTTTTTATATGTACATACACACATGTGTACATATATATGTATATTTACTACATATAAATATTTATATATATATATGCATGCATGCATGTGCATGTGCATGTGCATGTATGTAATGCTATTGTTTTGGGTTGCGGTTAAAAGTACGAAGAGCAAATAGAGAACGAAAACAGAAATAAAAACCTAATGATTGATGGAAGAAGAAGAAGACGAAGAAGAACTAGCATAGATGTGTAACATAATGACTAGGCAGGCAGGCTTTGAAGAGTAACAAATCCAAAAATGTTATTTTTTTTATTAAGTTTATAATGAATTCGAGACACCCGTCTCATATTAAGCAAATAAATATCTGTTTATCGAAATTTAAATAAACTGAAGTTAAACACAAGAAAATTAGCTTTATTTACTTAATCAATTTCAAAGGAATTGAATATAAATAAAAGAAAATTGATGAATTTTTACTTTCTTAAGAAAACGGTTTTATTATTATTATTTTTTGGTTTTTTTTTTTAATATTTATTCAATTTAAAGAAATTTAAACTTTCATTTCAAGCGATCAGGTAAATACTTTTCACTCAAATTTTGAAATTGAATGTTTATCGTTTTTCAATTTTTTCAGAAGCAGCTCATATTTTGTGTCAGTTCTAATAATTAGTCTTTGATCATATTCGTGAAATATGTGGCCCTTTTATTATTTATATAAATAGAAAGAACGTTATACATAATGGAAGATGTTCGATGCTGCTACGAAATAGGTTATATTCGTTTGTCATGTGTTATACTGTAAGAGACGTTTGGGGTCTTATTGGTACAATACTTTAACTGTAATTTTAATTGATTTTAATTTTAATTATGGTTTTAATTTTAATTGATTAATTTAATTGATTATATCAATCCGTAAAAAAAATAATGTAAAACAATTCAAGGCAGATCAGATCGTCTTAAAGTACAATCTATTTAATATTATACGTTAGAGTTTCTAAAATGTCGTTGTATTACAAGTGAACTGACAAGATTATTACATTCCTATAGAGATGGCAACTAACAAGACATTAAAAAAATAAAAAAACGTTAAGAATCTTTCAAAAAATTTTTCTTCATTTGGCATAAATTAAAATTTCAGAAATTAAAAGAAGAAAAGATAGATGAAAAAAGTGGAAATAATATATAGAAATGAAAATAATATTACTCTTAAATTGCCATAAAAAAGACAAGTTGGCTTAAACACACACGGCTTGAGCCGAACTTTTTACTACCCATCACAAGATTAGATGACATCTGGAATGCCAGATAGGACAAAACAGCATATGCTTTATATGATTTTCGCTCGATATTAAAAATCATAGTTTTGTAAAATTTGATCTCTCTCAGTACCTCTTAACTAAATTCTATGAATTTTAGAAGTAAACTACTCTCTTGTTTGTACTAATGCTAATAATGGCTGGGCTGATTACACATGGTTTGCTCACAATTTAATCAAATTTTGACCATGATTTTCAAATAATTGAAAACTTAAAGACCAATGAAACGTTTTAAGAAGAAGCTTTTTGTGGGCGTAATACAAGAAAAGAAAAACCACAAAATTTCAGTTCTTGCAACAGAGATACAAGAAGCAGACGGGCACAGAGGCAAGCATGACTAAATAAATTTTGATTCAAAACTTATAAACGCAGTCAACTCTATGCTTCCAAATTAGGCCATTAAATATAAACATACTAGGTTTTCACAAAAATTCCAAAAACTCTGGATGGACAATCAATTTCTTGTGTTGGATACAAAGAAAAAAATTTTTTTTGATTAAAAATTTGTTGTCGAAAAACTTACCTTTTTTTGTTGCTATATGATTGTTTCAATTAGTTTTTTTTCCTTCTTTTTTATTATTACGTAGAAAGTTTTTTATAATTTCTCCCTTGAGTTTCGATAAATACACACACTCTTAGACATTTATATATACGTTTATGCATATATATATATATACATGCATTTATTTATGCAAATAAATTTTAAATTGATACTTCCTTTTATATCTAAAACTTTTTTCTTTTACATATTTATTTATATATTCTTTTTAAACTTCATCTATATTAGTTTTACTGTATTTTATTAATCTATATACACATAAATATAAATAAATATTTATTTTATATATTATATATATATATACAAATATATACATATATATATATATACATATATTATATACATATATATCTGCTTATATATGTGTATTATATCTTGTAGACGTCTTTATTATGAATATTTTATGACTTAAATAAGAAATTTTTCTTTCATATGTAAAAAAATTTTTTTTTTCTTGAACACTTTTTTCTTTCATCATCTTCGAAAATACACTCACACTCGACCATAAACATATACATATATCTATTATTATTATTAAATATGTATCTACACACACATCTCTATATATATATATGTATTATTAGACATAAACTCACGTACGCACTTTTAGATTTCTTTTTTCTTTCTTGCTTTTTCTCTTTATTTCTTTACACTGCTTATATTTTACACTTAATCGCTAATGTTTTTTTATTAACACTTTATTAGCTTAAATTTTTTTATTTTTCTTTATAATTTTTCCGATTTTTTCTGCTTTCCTTTAATTATACAAACGTCTTATATTTTATTGGTTTGCTCTTGCTTTAGTATGAAATAAAATAACTTCCCTGTCTTTTTTTTTGTAAGCAGCAGCAACAACAAAATAAGAGTAATTATTTTTTTTCTATAGGGGAAATTCTCGCGCTTATACACGCCGCTCTTATGTGTAGATTTTCTGTTATTACTGATTTCTCAATATGCTTAGCAGAAATAACACACACACAAAACACACATAATTGGACTCTTCTTCTTGTTATTGCTCGTTGTTAATCGTTGTATGCTTTTTGCCTTTTTCGGTTTTTTTTTCTTACATTTTCTATTATTTAGGCTGAGTTAAAAGCATGTGTGTAAGTGAATGTCTTCATCATCGTCATCATTATATGTATTTCACTTGTTCTCTTACTCTTCTTTACATTCATTTGCTTTGTTAGATATTTATTTTTCCCTTCGCCACTTTTCGTTCATGGCTTCTTCTTCTTCTTCTTGCTTTTTAAGTCTTCTGAGATATTTTTCCTTTTGCATTTCTTTCTTTTTTTATTCTTTAATTGCCAGACACATCTCTACACACTGTACTTTTCTTCTTTATTTTTTTTTTAAATTGTTTCAAAATCCCTTGTTTTAAGTTCCTTTTTATTTAATATTTATTAATCTCTTTTTGCGGATTATTATTTCCTTTTCTACGGGTTGTTGTTATTGTTTTAATTAAAACAATAATAATTTTTCCCCCAAATTGATTTTAATTAAAAACCACACACAGCGCCATTAAATCCATCATTCTTCCGTCTATCTCGTTCACCGTTGAAAAAGGAACTGAAATTTTTTATTTAAAAACTCGCTAATAATTCTTATTCAACGAATTCGGCCATTTTGAAATGATTTTCAGCGAGTTACAGCAAACAAGGCTTGCCAGAGTGTGGATAATGAGAAAGACCTAAAAATGATTGAATTTAAAAGCTGACGGACATATTTTAAATAATATGTTTGGGATATTTTTACTTCACCGTTTAATTTGTTTTACTATATAAAACACTTTTGAATGCATTATAATAATATATGTATAAATAGCAGGTTTGAACATATAGTACTCGTATTGTATTCACATTAATATAAAAATTGAAATTTTTTGATTTACTTTTCTGAAAGTCTCAGAATGATATCTTTAATACGATTTATTAGCATTATGTTGAAATATTCCTTAATTAATAAATTATTATTCATGAAACGGAGTGACATGATGTATTTGATTTTCAAACAATAGTTTGAGTTGGTAATGCTGAATGACCACTCCTAGAGAGAATTGGGAAAATTATTTTTTTAATTGTAATATAATTACTACATCTCACTCAACTCAAATGCAACTGTGTGTTTTTGTTATTATTTATTATTCTTTCGTTTACAATCAGAGTTGTGCTTTATATATTAGTATTCTCCTTTATTATTAAACGGTGTTGCATATTAGTAAAAATGTAAAAATATTACAGAACCGCTATATTGGCGAATAATTATAACTTATTAGCCAAATTTAATTTTTATGAAAGATTGTTATAAATGAAAAAACTGCAGCTCAAAATACGAAGAGATAGTCATCTGAAATTTGCTAAAAGGTATTTATCAAATCAATTTATATTTCAGAGCAGTGTAAGTGTACCCAATTTTAGTCGAATATTTTGTAAAACTTGATATGTTAACTAAAATTAATGGATTAATAGGAATGGACTTGCTATAAAATGGAAAAATATATTAAAAGTTATTAAAAGTTTTAGCTTTTCATTATAATATGCACTTGTTTACAGTTATTTCTTATTGAATAAAAAATACTCTTTTTCAATTCGTTTTTAAAAACCGCTAAATTGTTATTACTTGTAATCTATCCTGCTCGTTTGCAGTTGTTTTGTAGTTTTCATTTTCAATCAGTCTTTTGTCGTGCGCAGCGAGTAGTGCGAATTAAATGTGGGTTTTTTGATTGGAATAGAGAAGCAATTGAAAAGTGAAATATAAAGAATTTTAATAAATACATTATAGATAATATTTTAAACTATCATTTTAATTAAAGGTAAAATTCTAAGAGTCCCTTTTAACATAGTTATAAAAGTATAATTATGAAAAACGAAACAATTTTTTTAGTTTCATATTAATATAAGTTCGCAAGCAAATGAGTGAAAAACGAAAAAAGGAGAGAGAGAGGGAGAGAAAGAAAATCACCGAAAAAACTTTTTGGTAAATTTTCTTTGGATATTTATTTATTATTTCCCTTTAGTTCTTTTGTGCATAAAAACAGTTGTTGTGCTTGGTGTTGTTATTGTTTTTACTATTTATTATTGTTGTTGTTCTTGCTGCTGCTGCTGCTGGTGTTCTACTAATTCTGAGGTAACAACACTTTTAGAGAAAATAAAAAATAGAATTTTCAGAAATAATGAAAAATGGGTGTATATTAAAGAAAAAAGAAAAGTGGTCTACGTATCAAGATTAAATTAATAATAAATTTTATAGAAAGTGCGTAGTTTTTTTTTTAAAGTGAAATCCTTTTTAAATTGTCTGGGTATTTATTATGGTCTTTGTTTTTTTTTTTTTTTTGTTTTAAGAAGTAGAACAAGCCTAATCCCAGTAGAAAACTCATATAAGAATAATAACATAATAAAACATTAATATTAAAGTTGGAGAAAAGAGAAAAAGCTGGTTTCCTTCTCTAAAACTTTGTCATAATAATAATTGCAAACCAATCAACCCGAGGTAAGTGTAATTAATTACATTAATATGTACAAATTTAATATTTCAAAGAACCTCAAAAGGAAAAAAAACAGGAATTTTATATGCTTTATCTGCAAGGCATTTTTTATTGTTATCTTTTTTTTTGGTTTCAGAAAAAAAGTTCATTTTGGTCAAATTTTGTAAATAAAATATTTACCCAATGGCGAACATAAATTTTGTGCTGTTTTTATATTTTACTATAATATAGGGAAGAAGCAACAAACCTACGCATAAGTCTAGAGTTATATAGAAAAGGATTTTATAAAGTATTTCCCACTCATGGATTAGGTTCGAATGTTCTGAATAAAAAAATTCTAAATAAATGCATAAAAGTTGGAAGTTCCTCCGTAGTTAGTTCAAATTGATCCTTTTCTAGTCAGCAAAAATGTTTCGTGAAGTATTTGTTTTAAGCTGTCTTTATCAATTTGTGTCTGGTCGCTTTGTAGCTATTAAGCATATTCCTAGCAACTCGAGCTCATCGTTAGTAAGACTAGCAGCTTAGATCGTTCCCAACCCATTCTCTCATCGTCTGTTGTGTTCTGCTTTGTTTAGGCTCTTCTTAGTTCTTCTCTTAGACACTTTGTTTAAAAAAAAAAATATCTCTGGTTCTCTTAGGACTCTCTAATACCTCAGATTTTCTATTTGTGAAGTATTGTTTCTAATCTACATTTCTAGGGGGCCTAATACATAAAAACACATTTCTTTTAGATATAGTTATCTCTCTCTCTATGCAGCTTTGCAGAAAAAAAAGTCTTGGAAAAGTTTACAAAAATCTTACAACATTTTTTCTTTTTGTTAAATCTTAATTCTCTTCTTTTTTTTTTCATCTTCCTTTTCTGATATTAAACTTCTTGTAAAAGAAATTTTAAAATAAAACCAACTTTGTGTGACGTTGATATCCATCCCCGCATAATTATCCTGATGTTACTAACATCTTTCAGATGCATCCAAGGATAGCTAGAAGTTTGTTCTCAAAGCTTTATAGAACAAATTTAAAACATTCGCTTATAACTTTGTATGCTTAGCGAGAAGTGCATATAAGAAAAGATGAAGATACATATGTGCCTCTATGTTGTTTAAATTAAATTAAATGTAATGAAAAAAAATGTATATAAAAAAAAGTTCTTAAGAGGGTCACACACACACACACACACAAAACTTTATTTATTCTTTCCTACTTTCAATTGTACGCTATATGAAATGATAGATACAGTAAAATGCAGCGAAAAGATAGCATAACACTGAACTATTCTTTAGAAAAGTAATGCAACTTAGTTTCTTGACTTCTTGACTGAGTATTCATCATATATCCGTTACTTCTTAATAGTTTAAGATAAATGAACACAAATATTTACTAGATATTAAACTAACTAACCGTATAATTCATATCTCTCTCTCTGTCTCTCTCTCTCACTCTCACTCTCTCTCTCTCTCTCTCACTCTCACTCTCTCTCTCTCTCTCTATCTCTATCTCTCCCTCAGATCCCCCCTCCCTCTCTCTCTCTCTCCCTCTCTCTCTCTCTCTTCCTCTCCCTCTTGCTTTCTTTGAAATTATTTGCATTTTAAATTGAATTACAAGAAAGAAATAAAAAAAAAGAAAACAACTAAGAGTTTGCCTAAGACTTAGAATGAATGAATCATTTGGTGGTGATATACCTTCTACTTTATGATCATGTACGTACGCACATTGCAATCATACAAGTTGTTGTATGTTTTAAGTTAATAAGCAAGTGAAGTTAAGTAAAAGCAGATCAAGATAATTTTATTTACTTTGAGTACATATTTTTGAGATTCAAAATCTTTTAAAATCAATTTAGGATAAACGATGGATTGATGTTTGTTTAGTATTGAAAAAATTGAACTAAAGAATCATTTTTCTTTACAGTTTTGTCTCTTACTTATTTCCATTGCTACAATACTCTGTAGTCTAAATACAAGTTTAACATTGCAGCTCATTTTCTTAATATTTTTTTTCTTTTGAAGTTTTTGCTTAATATTCCAGGTTTACGGATCAATATATGTATTGTCTGTTAAGAATTTCAAATTACAGTTTTCATATTTTTCAGGGAGAAGACAATATAGTATTGAATAGATATTCAAACGTAATCGTTTTCGAGCTTGATCTTTGATCATCAATCACGATAGTAAGTGGTTATATTGAATGAAAAGTGTTCGAGCACTGCACTCCCAGCACTAACAGCCAAATTTTGATTTAAACAACAACAGTTTTACCGATCAAACCCATTTACTGGATTTATGTTTCAGTGATAGGAGCTTGCAGGTAAAAGCTTGAGTAAAATCAAAAAAAGAAAACAAAATCGATGCTCTAAAGTTATTGTCTGAAAAGCAAATGAAGAGAAAAGGAGTTGATCGAGATTGTACTCAATTTTGGTCTTCGACGCTTATGATACCGAATAGCATGATTTATCGAACAATTTTCTACTAAATATCGATGAGTATTAAGTTTAGTACGAGCTTGCACAGAACTGAAGCTAGTATGGTATGGCTTCCTCCTCATTAATTACCGAGCGGATATCCAGCATACAAAATTGGCATTTAAAAACTTGATCGTTACTGAGTTCTACAATACGTATACGGTTTGTTTCTATTAACAATTGGTTGTAATTGCGATTTTTGCCAAGAGAAGAAGCAAGGAAAAAAATAAGAACCGTTTCATTCCTTCCTGCACGTGCACTTCTCTCATTCAATATATACAATAAGATTGCTCAACATTTCAGAGACGTAGTAGTTCGGCGAAACGAAATTTTTTTCCCCGTTTCTGATCGCCTAGTTGGTCCCGGGAAATATTTGTATCAACTTTTTAGGCTTTAAGATATGAATGTTCATAATTTGCAAATAATTGTAGGTTATAGTTGATTGTAAACACGACTGATCGCATATCCTAGCAGATAAGAAATGAGACTATTAAGTTTCGACATAACCGGATTTAATTGCCCATCCGGTAGATGATCCTACTTATTTACTTTAATTACCATTCGTGATGTGATTGCAGCTATAATGAATGCTTCATGGGTAAAGACCGACATTACAACATCCTATCTATTCTTCTTTCCACTTCTTTCTGGCATTCACTGTATTTATATACTTATAAGCAATATCCCTATAGTGAGTTAGTATCGCATATAAATACATACATATAAGACAAGTATCAATTTTTTTATTTAAATTTCAACAGATAACGATCGAAAGGACGGGTGGATGGACGGATGGTTAGCAAGACCCGGAATTTTCTATTGATTATAATACATTTATATCAGAGACTCAGGATCTAGTGCGATTCGTATTTCGGAAAGTTAAAAACTAAACTAAAGGGCAAACACAGCGTGCCCTAGTTTTCAGTGGCAGAAAAAAAAAAAAAAAAAAAAAAAGAACACTGCACACACTTTTGATTAATAAACTAAACTGCATGATTCCACGAATGAGTTACGTTGAGAAAAGAAAAACAGAAATTAAAGAAGAATTTTTTTTTTTAAATGAAACACTTTGTGTTGATAGCTATGTCTACTGTTTCGAATTTTCTTGTGAATGCGAATTTAATATAAAGAAAGTCGACGCTTAGATAAACTTATTCGATGCAATGGAAATGTTTTGAGTTTCATTCAAACGCACTTTTAGATGACTCTAATGTAGTATTAAATGGTTGGGCATTTAAGATTCGTTAGCTCCAAGATTCATATAATTTTTCTTATTTGTTTTAATTCCTTTTCTTTTTTCTTCTTTTTTTTTCTTTATGTTTGATGAACAATGTTTAGAGGAAATCTCTTTATTTTTCTATGTATATAGAATTTTGGCACTGACAGTGACTATAATCTCTCTCTGAGGCACGAGTTGTCCCACTTGGCAAATTTAAAGTGACATTTACAAAAAGAAAAACAAAAAATCTTAAAATACCTTAACGCGCTTCAATTTGCTTCCGTAAAAAAGTGTTTGTTTAATGACTAAATATTTTTTTTTTTTTTTTTTTTTTTTTAAATAGGAAACTAGACTTATTTCTGAAACTTATTCTTTAAATATGTATTAAAATTAAACTTATATTTATAGATTTTAATTAAAATATTGAGGTCAGTGACAGTGAGTTTCTTATCAAATGAGAATGAAATGACAAACGAGTAGAAAAAAAAAAAAAGGAAATTCATATTGTAGCTCGAGAACGAATCTTATACACCCGTTCCTCTCGATTAAAAGCAGAAACCACTTTTTTTTTCTTTTCAATCTAATATAGAAATTCTTTCCAATTCTTGGTTTAGCGGTTGCTTAAAGAAGCAGGGCAAATAAGTATCACTTCTATGGCGCGGACATCTCTACTTTCTAATCCTTAGAAAATATATCATAAAACATCCGTATTTAGGCGGAATTTGAATAAATTATCTCCTACTGAAATAGGAAAATTTAAAGGAGTTTACTTCAGAGATTGCAGTAGAAACTTATGAAAACAAAGGCAAAAAATGCTTTTTTTACCCGATATCATCCTACTTTATAATTTGTCTTGATCATGTCCGCATGAATAGAAATTTGGTGAAGTTTTATAAAAAAAACTTCGAAATAATTATCCAAATCGTAAGCTGCTAATGAACTTATTTTTCTTGATATGTCCATAAAAGGGGACTTTAGCAGAGGATAGACCAAGTAGTATGAACACCATGTAATATAGTAGGGACAACAGAACTCAATATTCACTTGCGTACAGGAGCATGTTACGACAAAATGTGTACGGCGGGACCTCCACAAAGTTACCACTAATGGAAGGGCAGCAATTGCGCGAAACCCTAGAAATATGTCGGGGAAATATATGGAAGAGAATCGGATAAGTTTGATTATTCTAGTAACGTATAACGAGTTCTAGGATTTACTATAAAGTTCTCTCTTCACCTTTTGAGTACCTCTGTCTCATGTCTTATTGCTAGTGTCGGCTAGTGATCGCAGTGGTTATGGTTTCACTTTAGGAAAGACACAATAACTATTTGCTGATACTTCGGAGTATTCATCGTTAGCGTGAAGATTTTTTTTCAAATTCTTGAGTTATTGATGGACATTCCTTACAAAATAGAAATTTTTATTTAATTTGAACCATTTTTTGTTTTTATTATATTTGAAGTAAATATGCTCTCAGAAATTTCATACTTGATATATCCTAATAGATAATCATGGGGATGGTCAAAAGGAAAAAGTTCTTTCGAAATTTTCTCACTACTGTAGTAGTGAGTAGCTGTTGAGGTGAGCGGATCCTAATCAAGATTTGGAAAATTGTTTTCGAATTGAATTCAATAATAATAAAAAAAAAACTTGAATTTTCATTCTCAATTTTTGGGATTCGAATAATTTCACTCATAGACACGATTGGATAAACAAATGCAAAAGTTTAAATTAAATCTGAATATTATAAGGGTCATTAAGAGGATGATGTATAATTCCTAGAAGTTTCTCTTATCATTTTTTTCTGAACGTTACGAACATAACATCAAACTCAATTTCCTACATTGCGTAGTCATGGGTATAAAAAAAAAAAAAGTTCTATACAGAATACGTAACAGGCCGTAACAGTTTCTTTGATAATCAATGATGTCTTGTGACGCTACAGACTTAATAAATGAAATTGCCTTGACGTACTACACTGTTCAACAAAATCTTTTCGACGGGGATGTAAAGAGGAATTCAATTAAAAAACATATAAGAAAATTGTATTTCTCTTTAGTCGACCGGCAGTCGCATTTTCATAAACCCACACAATCCCACACAGTAATCGTGAAGATTATTTGTTTGTTATACGCATGATATCGGGTCGTTTGGCAACTGTATTCCGTGGCAAAGAGTTTAAAGGTGATAAAGATGTGGTCATCACTTCTTGGCTTTCATGTGCTCTTTTTCTCTCTCTTTCTCTTTCTCAATAACTCTTTTTTTTCTTTCTCTTTCTCAGCATCCTTTTTCTCTCTCCCCCCCACTTTCTCTCTCACGCTGTCTCTTTCTCGCTTTTTGTCACACTTTCTCTTTCTCTTTCTCAGCATCCTTTTTCTCTCTCCCCCCCACTTTCTCTCTCACGCTGTCTCTTTCTCGCTTTTTGTCACACTTTCTCTTTCTCTTTGTCAACATCCCTTCCTCTCTTCCTCTCCTTCATCTCTATCTCTCCCTGTTATCTCTCTCTTCTCCCCCTCCCTCTTCTCTCCCTCTTCTCTCTCTCTCCCTCTTCTCTCTCTCTCCCTCTTCTATCTCTCTCCCTCTTCTCTCTCTCTCTCCCTCTTCTCTCTCTCTCCCTCTTCTCTCTCTCTCCCTCTTCTCTCTCTCTCCCTCTTCTCTCTCTCCCCCTCTTCTCTCTCCCCCTCTGCTCTCTCTCTCCCTCTGCTCTCTCTCCCCCTCCCTCTTCTCCCTCTATCTCTCTCTCTCTCTCTGTCTCCATCTTCTCCCTACCTCCCTCTTCTCTCACTCTCACTCTCCTCTCCCTGACACTGTATCAAATGGCGAAGCCATTAATAATGTTAATAACGTTAACAAGGATTTTACAAAATTTTCAGAAAATCTTTTTGTTGACATATTGAAATCGAGAATCATTGAAAACATTTATTGAATATAGCATCGAGCAAAATATATTTATTTAGGGAAATCACGTATTTGATAAGGTGAACGGACAAAAATGTACTTAGTATTTGTTGTATTAGAGGCATTTTTAGAATGATAAATGAATGGAGTAATAAGAGGTAATTGTGATTTTCGTTGGTTCACAAACTAACGGTGCGTTGGTATGATATGATTAACAAAAATTTCCTGATAACGAATAAAAGTAGAAGTCCAACATTTTAAAGAACTTACAACGAGTAATAGTATTCAGGGTTCTTTTGAAGGCTTTGGAAGCGGAGAGTTCACTCAAAACAAGTAAGGCGGACTTGTGGCTTTTGGGGAAAGAAGCTGATCAAGGATGTTTGTGTGCGCAGCGATCTGAAGTGTTAACTATCGTATGAATTAGTTCCTCTTCTAACTCTATATTCGGTTCTTCTAATTATATCCTACACCCTAATAAGGTATATTAAGTTTCTTCGGATGTATGTAAAATCCATCCAGTAAAGCTTAAGACAGATTTAAGCTTGTTTACCTTTCTTCTGTTCAAAGTCTGGGGCCACGCATGATTGTGTTCAACCTCTCAATTTCTAGAGCATTGAGATAAATCTGAATTTTCATTTATTGCTTTTTAATAAGAAAAAATACAATTCAAACCAAGAATCGGCTTGAAAACTATTAGCGCCGTACGTCTCTGTTGATGATAACAATTCGTCAGTGGTTTGCTGATTTTAAGTGAGTTTGCTATGGACACATACACGCACATACAAACGATGTTAACCATTCTGGTCACCTGAATTCCAAAGTCCTTCAAGATCGTGCGGTTTTTCATCTCTCGGTTTTTTTTCTGTATGATTACACAGAATATCGGATTTAATTTTTAACGCTTTCAAAACGAACATCCATCAAGTTATGGCCACGCCATTGCCGACCTATGTGAGAAGACAATTAAGAGAAAATTATTTCAAAAATAAAACTTTTATTGTTGCATGCAATATATTTTTAGTTTGTTTTAATTAGGCTGTAAATCGCATGCAAGAATTCTCATCATCTCCTTATTTTAGAGTACATTTAAATATCCCGTTTACGTTTAATCGATGGAGGGGGGAGGGAATAATGAATATTTTCAAAAATTTCTTTCCCAACTGCCAGTAATTTTTTTTTTGTTTTATTATTATTTTATATCTGCAATACGACATAAATATTATATAATCAATTATTTACAAAATATATGAAAGCTTCACCTTTGTTGCTTTGTGTGTGTGCTATGTGAAGAAAATAAAAAAAACGAGAAATTTTAATGTATTAGATAAATAAATAAATATCTACAGAACACAGAAATATGTTATTGTCGATGAAACAAAAATTTTGATTTTGTGCCAAAATGTTTGTTGAACATCTTCTTAAGGGATTCAATCATTCACACATATGATGTTAAAAAATAATTCTTCTTTTTTTTTCAAAAATTTATGATATTGAAAATTTTCTTTTTCTCTGAAATAAAAAAATAAAAGTTTATGGTAAGCAAAATTGGTCTATACGGTTTTTTTCTTAAGATTTTTAAACGAAACACTTGTCAGGAAATTCAATCGAACAGATAGATCTTGATATAGGAGCGAACAAAATTCTCATGGACATTACAGTTTAGAGGAAACTTCCAGTAGTCAACCCGTTAAGGGTTAAGGGTTTTAAGTCACTAGTGCGACTGTTGCTTATATCGGAATTGTTCGTGAAGCACTTAGGTGTTCCGTGCAAAGATGCGTAGTAACGAGATACTTAAGAGATCAAGCAAACATTCCTCGCGTAAATATTCTGGAATAACGATGCTTTGGACGTTCATTACGATATAATGTAATGTTTGAGATTAACGGAACTTTACGGTCACACACGAAGAATCCCACTTGGTTCGACGAGTGGAGAGAGTAACGTATGTAACGGTTTTCTTATTTCCTTAGATTGCTTTCTCAGGTCGGTCGTTGCTGATGAGAGGGGTAAATGTTACATAGAGAGCATCGGAAGATGTCAGCTCGTATATTTCTTTTATATATATTTATACTCTTGTGGGGGCCCATTTAATTTGTACAGATCTGTGCGGATTCTTATGAATAAGAGAAATTGTAGGGTGTTGACATTTCTCCTTGCATCATGAAAATCTATAGGAAAAAATTAAATGGTCCTCTAGGAAGTAAATCTGGATAAATGTAGATGCGGCTTTATAGTTCATAAAGTACAACCTTAGCAGAATTTCATAGATTCCAATTGTTAAAAAGCGCACAGATCAGGTAGACCAAAAAAAAAAAAAAACTATACCATTGTTCTTTATAGAAACCCGTCTGCCTTTTTTGAATACGGGAAACGATTCTTTGACTTTTGAAGGAGTTTCGTAATGGTTGCCGTTTTTCCAAAATTAGGGGGCCCCTCTTAATCAAGAGAGAAAATGTGAACCATACCCATATTCTCACAAAAGGACTTCAGGAAGATTGGGTTCTCTAATTGTAGTGGATTGTCTTGCTTGGCAGAAAGCACAATATTTACCGTAGGGGTGTACAAGTAAAATAAATAGAGACAGTTTTCAAGGTCATATAGTTGCTCACTGTTTAGTGAGCACTTCGTCTAACTTCGAAGTAAAAATCCATGAGAAACTGAATATCTTTTTTTGGTTCTCTTGTTTTTCAAAACTTAAAAGCTTAAAAGGATGTCAATAGTGAGTGGAGTATATGTAATGGAAACTCATCATAAAATCTATCGTGCAACCGTCACGTTCTCTATTTTAATAGACGGCCAAGAGGGGGGGGGGGGGGGGGGGGGGGGTACGTTATATGAAAGAAGTAAAGTGTAAAAAGGCTTAAAGCTAAAGGCAAGGGTGGGGGTACGTTATACGAAAGAAGTAAAGTGTAAAAAGGCTCAAAGCTAAAGGCAAGGGATGGTGGGGGGTGGGGGAGGCACGTTATACGAAAAAAGTAAAGTGTAAAAAGGCTCAAAGCTAAAGGCAAGGGCGGGGGTACGTTATACGAAAGAAGTAAAGTGTAAAAAGGCTCAAAGCTAAAGGCAAGGGGGGGGGGGATACGTTATATGAAAGAAGTGAAGTGAAAAAGGCTCAAAGCTAAAGGCATGGGGGGTACCTTATACGAAAGAAGTAAAGTGTAAAAAGGCTTACCTTTACGCCAAAGGCTTTGGCAAATTAGTGTCCTCACGTCTACGCATATGCCCTCTTCAGATCAATGAAATGTTGTGACTTCTATAGCGTCATAATAGCGAACGATTTTTAAAAGAAATTGAACTTCCCCGGTAAGGCTTTTCGAGCACTCGTAGATAGCATAACATCGTGCAAAGGGACGATGAGATACAAGGAAAATCTACTGAAGGCAATATTATGCATTAAGTGTTCGTTTTAGTTCTAAACCGGTTTGGTTACCATTTCAGATGCTTTTTAAAGTGAACCAAATATTTTAAAATTTTCACTATGAATGTGATTGACGTAAAAGCTAAAAGTCAAAGCCAACCAATCAAAGCTTTTTCTTTTTTTAAACAAAATATAGTTGTGCCTTTAAGAATAAAAAACAATTGAGTAAAAATCCATTAGAAATCGTGGTTGATAGCATTGTTAAGATTGTTTCTATTAATAAATACCTAAAATATTTTGATTTATCTTTACAATCAATCCAGTAGTATCTATCGATAAAGAAAACAATTTGAAAAGCAAACGCGATAAATCAGAAATTAGTCACCTTCAGTTTGCTACTACTGTTGTCTACTAATGTATAATAAGGGAACGAAAGAACACGTGAAACCCTACAATGCAATATGAGTAGAAATTAATTAACATGCAATTGACAACAACATACAATAACAACAACAATATATATATATATCTATATAATGATTATAAAAATTTGTAAAAAATTTATTATGGTTGGTTTTAACGAAACGTAAAACTAAAGTAACGAACACTAACAACAAGAATCTATGCCAAGTTCAATGAACAGAAAATAATACAAGAAAAAAAAAAATGAAAAAAAATTGAAATAAAAATAAAAAGTGAAAAAAAAAAGTGAAAAAGTTTTACAAAAGCATTTACATTTCATTTTCTATTTTAATGGAAATATTGCAGAGGAGGAGGAGGGATAAAGTGAAGGCAGGCTGCCAAAGTAAAAGCAATTTTGTTGTTTCCACGATGTGTGTGTGTGTGTGTGTGTATAGTGTAGTGTTTGTGTTGTTTTTCGTATGCATTTATTATTATACATATTAGTTCTCTAATGTAAACATAAGCAACAGCTTATTTCCTTATTGTGTTTGTCATAGAAAAAGAACGAAAAAAAAAATAAAAAAAAAAACAAGTAACACAACATAAAATAAAAACAAAAAAGTGTTTACATAGAAATGGAAAATATTCAGCACGCAAGTCGTTGGGAGCTTTACTGGCTTTTAATATCAATTGATGCGCTGGGAGGCTTTACTAGAAACGCAAGTAAGGTCGGATCTTATACATGATAAAATCTGAAGATTTTTATACCCTATACCCTACATCCCTAGTAGTATACTAAGCTGATGTGTCTATCTTAAGTTCAGAAGCCAATTTTTACCCAACTTTTATTGCATCGATTCAATCGTAGTCATTTTCTGAATCCATTTAATCTTGTCGGTCCGTCTGTCTGTTTTAGGTCTTTCTACGTATTCTTATGTTTAAACTATAGTTTGAAATTTTTTAAATATTTTGGAGAATTTTGGGATACCAAAGTACTTGTGCCCATTATTGACATTAAATTTAATCGATTGGACTACATTAGCTGCCACTTTCCTTACAAAGCCATATTTGGAAAAAGTCGTTATGTGAAGTGTAAAATTTCAAATTTTTCTAAATTTAAAAAAAAAAAAAAACCATTGCGGATGAATGTTTTCGAAGCATTTTTACGACGATTTTTACAAAAAAAATCAGTTAATGAAAAACCCTTTATAAACACTACTACTTAATCTAAAAATTTTTTTTAAAAAAAATCGCTTAATAAAAACCGTTTACATACACTATTACTTAATTTTAAAAAAAAATCGCTTAATGAAAAACCCTTTACATACATACATTAGGTTACTGCTTCTATTGCAACTTCGGAATGAAGTGTAGACGCGAATCATTTAATTTCAAAGAATTAATTTTGTTTCTCTTCTTTCTGTCTATGCAATCACAAATTTGAAGCGTCAACTGGAAATGGAGATATAGTTCACTGGGTCTTCTAATGTGGTTATGGTTAAGCGTTAGAAATCTTTCTCTATATCAGAAAGGTTAACAAATTCCAATTAAAACTTGTATTAACTTATATTTATTAATGTAAGATGATAAAAAAAATAAAAAATAAAAATTTCCTTAAAAAGTCACATTTTTGTATTTTATTTTATCGTAAAATTCATAAAAATTCTTAAATCGCACAGCAATTCTTACTATAGAAATTTGTAAGAGTTTTCTCTTAAGAGACCAATTAATCATAAATCGATAAAAATCTTTGCCTTTTTTTAAATTTTCTTTGACCGCAAGTGTCACGATTTCCATGCACACACACATAAAACAACCCGATAATATAAAATATAAAATAAAAATATATAAAGAACACTATTGTACACACAGCACAACTATAATTATCATAATCAAACGCAAAAGTACTTAAAAAGTTATTCTATATAACGAACAAAGTACAAAGTACAAGCAAACCTAAAAACAAACATATCATCCATACGATTTTTTATTGCGTTGTGTATGCCAGGGTATGTATGGAAAACCACGATATATGTATATACATAATATATATATAATATATATATATGTATGTATTTATAAGTGTGTGTGTAAAGTAGGTTAAAGTGAAATTAGGCATATGGGTGTTTGTGTGCTTATTCAAGATTATTAAATATTTAAAAGATTGATACACTAGTCTAAACCGGGAAATACAATCGCACATATGAATATATGTTTCAAAATAATTTTTATATTTATTGTCTACATACAGTGCACCAATGGGTGCGCGATTTTGCCTATAAACGATAGAACACTGCGTTCACTAGTAAGTTTAGTAGTCTTTCTCTTTCTTCCTCTCTAGTTCTTTCTCCCTCTCTCTCTCTTTCTTCCCCTCTTCCCTCCCCCCCATCTATCTCTCTTTTCCCCCCTCTTTCACCCTCTCTCTCTTTCCCTCTTTCTTTCTATCTCTCTCACTTTCTACTTCTCTCTTCCTCTCTCCCTATCTACTTTTTGTCGGTCTCTCTCGGTCTCTCTCTCTCTCTCTCTCTCTCTCTCTCTCTCTCTCCATATGTTTCTGTTTGTGTGTCTCTCCCTCTCTCTTCCGCTCTCTTTCCCACCACTTTTTGCCTCTCTCTCTTTCTCCCTCTCTCTCTCACCCTCTCTCTCTTTCTCCCTATCTCTCTTTCTCGCTCTCTCTTCCCCCTCTCTGTCTGTTTTTCTGCTTCCCTCCTTCACTCGTTCTCCCCCCTCTCCCTTTCTTCCTTTCTCTCTCTTTCTTCCTCTCTCTCTCTCCCTTTCTTCCTATCTATTTTTTTTGTCGATTTCTCTCTCTCTCTCTTTCTCTCTCTCACTCTCTCTCTCTCTATATATATATATATATCTCCCACCCTCCCTCCCTCCTTCTCTCTTTTTCTGTGTCGCTCTTTCCTTTCAATTCTATTTAACTCTGATTCGAGAGTTATCCCCTATATATGTAATGTAATGTATGTAATGTAATGTAACATAGTGATCAGAAAAAATGGGTAGAGGGAGAGAGAGACCGGCAATCGGCGTAACTTTGGAGGTCCTATGCCTGTTCGGTAACTGTTGTGTCTTTATCCGTTCGAGCATTCACTGCAGCTGTGACCATATGCCAATCATAATTAAAGTCTACCGCACTGGGAAATAGAACCCGGATATGTCGACTTTTGATACTCGTCCTTCTTATCTACTGGGCTATGTGATAACGTAACAGCTACTTTTACGTTTTATTTGTTTGCTACTCTTCTACTGTTGCATATAAAACTGAAAAGTATATTTAGGAACTTCTAAACAGAAATCGGAATATAAATTTTTGACTACCGTAGGATTTCTATTTGCGATTACGAAAAATAAGTTCGTTCAATTAACTGTAAATATTACTGCTACTTTGTAAAAGTATGCATACCGCGACCTGAAAAGTCGGTTGCACTTACCAAAGTTCCTAATTGTTCAACTTAAGTATTCTTTCGAATCCATTAGTCTTCTTTGGTTTGTAGCGCCATACCAACGTGTCCAGCATTACGAAACGTTTACCAAACCACTGTCGATCGATTTTTTAGCGAAATTACTTTTTTTTCACCTTTCATTGCAAGTAGTTTTCAGATTCTTCACCAAATTGCAACAATGGCTACAACAACTGGAAAACTTAGCTCTCAATATAATTGTGATTAAATACTTTAAATGAAATTTGAAAATTAATTTGATTTTTTACGAAACTTATCTACAGTAATTAGTTACAATTCATTTAATTACTAACAATCTCAATAAATTATTAGAATAATTCAACCCATTTAATCTATGAATTGCAATCACTATCGACTTGAAATTTCACATGAATGTATTCAAACGATTTTCAAAAGGGAGAGCTCACCTTTAGGACAAAACACTTCAGAGTTTATTTAATTTTAAAAAAAAGATTCGATGTTGAAGATTGAACACAAAAACAGATATCAGAATGAAAGACGCACGGACGGACGGACAAGTAAATTTAAATGATTCGGATTAATGAAAGGTGAATCTATTTAAAACTTTCTAGGTGTTGGATACATTTGTCCAAATTTGATATATTCACTATTACTGGACAGGGTGTAGGATATAATTAGAGGTAAACGCGCTGAAGTAATGATTAGAGATCAAGTTTGAATATGAAATCAAGTCACGAGTGGACCTCAAGTAGATATGGATTTGAAACACTAAACAAATATTTTCTCAGGCCCAGTGGGTAGTATGTCAAAATTTAAGAAAACATTTTCCAACTTTAAAATATCGGTTGCATAGGTGGTAGACCACAAAGACATCAAAGATAAGCCCCTTAAATAAAAATATTTTTTCTTCTGGTAAGCTCTCTCGTAAGTTCCTAAAATGTACTGATGTACTCATGCTAGAAATTAATACTTATCCATGTGTATTGAATAAGTACTTAGAGATGTTACAAGAGATTAATCTAAGCATAAAATTAATGTGTATCGTAAGAGAGACAGAACGATAGATAACGATACGTAATCCAGGTAAGTAATGGATGCATCACAGAACAATTACAATGAAAAAGGAAAAAATTGACAATAAATGATAATTAAAAAAATGTCAAATCATGATATTTAAGATGAATAGAGAGGATGGTTAAAACAGCAACCAGAGAAGAATAACTGCATACAAGACAACCTGGTAGTAGTTATTGTTAACTCCACTGAAAATGTCAAAGTTCAATATAAAACAATTGTTAGTTTTGTTGTGTTTATATTGGAGACAAAGGAAAGCTTTTGAGATAAAATGAAATAATTGGTTCCCTTTTTCTTTTTCTATTCTTTTTTTTTTTATTTATTTATTTTTAGTTACTTTTCAAATATAAAAATTATTAAAAAATCTTCCAGAAGAGACTTCCCTTAGGTGATAATAATAATTAATCGATAAAATTATTTCTATGAGTAAAGTTAAAAGAACGGAACCATAACCATCGATAATGTGGCGAATACAATAGAACTTTTTTACAAAAGTAAAAAATTTTTAATTATCTCGCATAATATTAGTTAGTTTGAAGTATAGGGAAGTAGTAAGTCGTCATTAACTGTGCGAACTGCTCCTGATATTCTAATGAAAAACAATGAAAAGAAAATGGATTATTACAAGAGTTGCTCGGTTACGACAAGGCCTTGCTTAGACACCCAATCCGAAGAAACAATTGTTTCTTTTTAGGGAAAAATGCCGATGATCCGAAGAATGCTTTCACTTAATCACATAAGGTTCTCTAAAGATAAAGTAAGATATTGGCGTAGAAGCAATGCAGTAAAGTCTCGTTTCAATAAGAAATCATAACAAAAAAAAAAAAAAGAAGAAGAAGAAGAATTCCTGAGAATTCAATGATCATATCATGAAGTCTCGATTTTCCGTTTCTTACATTCTCGATAGATATCTGTTAATTCGATCTACGGATGTAAGCCTGTCTGTCTGCCCACCCATGTAATATCTATAATAAGCGTTATTTCGCTCGCAGTTTAAAATTGTTCACTGAAGATGATCACCTCTCTACCACATGAAACTAAAAACTTCCGAATTGCAAGCACAATACGTTTCGCGACATTAACAGTCAAGCATATCCTTAGCTCTTTAATTTCAGGATTCTTCTGAACCGTTCATCTTTATCTTCTTTGGTTCGGAGCGCCACACTATATCTGACTTCATTAGGAAGTGTTCACCAAATACTTGATGCCTGATTCTCCAAATGGTCGAGCTTTTCAGCCTTAATGTAACGTAGTAACGTCTCAGTTGTCGATTGTAAGAAGCATCTTACTGATGATTTAAGATGTCAATCTATTTTCGAAATATGAATATATGCCTCGATAGAGCTTGACACTCTATAGCAGCTGCAAATTTCTATACATTTTGCCTAAAGAAAGGAGTACGTTTCTGATTTGTAGTGAGACCATGTTATGGGATAAAATAGATCTCAATTACAAGCAGATCTCAAAAAGAATTAAAGAGAGAAAAAAAAAACCGAAATTAAAGCAAGCTCTATCGAGTATTGTAATATATTTTACGGTTCAGTAAGACATTTCAACCTTAAGGAGCATATATATGGACATACATCCGTCTGCAATTCAAGTCCATAAAAATTTAAATGGGAAACGGAAACTTAGTTCTCTTGATCGATTGTAGCAGAAATGGAATTAGACTCCGTCATATCATACTATTTGTGAGTGACTAATCGCACCTAACATACATTGGACCTGAACTTCACATGGAAAAGTAATTAAAAGAATTTTGTTATGTTTTTGAAAAGAAAGCCTTTATATTGACTTAAGTTGTAAACAAAATTTAATTAAGTTGAGGTAATAAAAATAAATTTTTAAAACGCTCTTAACTTCAAATGCAATTAATACTCGATGTGCACTCAGATTACAGTTAACACTCGTATATAAAAGAAATCCGTTTGAAATAAAAATAACCTTAAGCAACTCGCTTCAAGCTTCAAGCATATTCAACCTTCGCTAAGTTAGTCTTCATTTTTTAACGACTTATCTAGAATAAATTTATATTAAAAAAAAAAAAAAAAAAAAACAAGAAAAAAAATTAAATATTGCGCCAAAAACGAAATAAATTTAAAAACAAAAAACAAAAAAAAGACAAGGGAAACGCGCTCATTACAAAACCTTCATAAACCTTTTACGGATTCGTCAATAAATTATTGCATGAGTACGTTACATAGTTGAATGTAAAAAACTTTTGTCGAAACGTTTGCAACACTTAAAAAGGAAGCTTCAAAAATTTTATGAAATAAATTTAAACAAAAAATATATATTCTTGATTAGTATTCAAAATTCTGAATTAATCTGAGCATGTCCGTCTGTCCGTAATGTTTCCGTTTTCTTATCAGGAAAATAAAAATCAGGAAGAAAATCTCGGAGGTCGTATTAGGTATATAAGCATGTCCGTCTGTCCACAATGTTCTCGTTTTCTTATCGGGAAAATAAAAATCAGGAAGAAAATCTCGGAGGTCGTATTAGGTATATAAGCATGTCCGTCTGTCCGTAATTTTCCCGTTTTCTTATCGGGAAAATAAAAATCAGGAAGAAAATCTCGGAGGTCGTATTAGGTATATAAGCATGTCCGTCTGTCCGTAATGTTCCCGTTTTCTTATCGGGAAAATAAAAATCAGGAAGAAAATCTCAGAGGCCGTATTAGGTATATAAATATTCTTGATTAGTATTCAAAATTCTGAATTAATCTAAACAAGTCCGTCTGTGTAATGTTCTTGTTCAAGACAAAGACTTCGGAAGTTCTATTAAGTGTATAAACATTTTTAATAAGTGTCTCTAATAATCGATCTAGGCATGTAAGTCCATCTGTCTGCCCACCCATCTGTAGTAAGCATTATTTCCCTCGCAAAAAATGAAGATATCGGTTCAAAATTTGGCAAAAAATATTGCAAGCATTGAAAATGGACCAAATCCAAATGTAACATAAACTGAGAAAATTTTTCTGCTTTCGAAAATAGAAAAAATGTTGGATTTTTTCCTCTTTACTCATAAACTACAATGGATGCAAAGTTAGAAATTTCTACCTATATTCTATCGGTGATCGTACATTGTCCGTAAGAAATCGGGAAAAATCGTCAATGTTCATTCAATACTATAGAGTATCAAAATTTAATTTTTTTTCTCCAAATTTTCTGTAGTCGATCCTTAAGAAATCGGGAAAACTCGTTAATTCAATACTGTAGAGTATCAAAATTTTATTTTTTTTTTTTTTCAAATTTTAAAACTGATGAGTGTAAAAAATTCGACCAGAGCTGAATGTAATTTTATCGTTTTCTTTCTTTTCCACAACAGCCGGTTAAACGAACTTCAAATAATGCCACCGAACTACTACTCAGTTAAGTATTTAACATCAGTAATAACAGCAAAGCATACAAATAGGTTATTAGGGTCAATTATTATTATAAGTAATTCTGACAACGAAATATTTTTTTATTTCTTTTTTATCTTCTTTTGTATATAATAAAATTTCTTAAATTATATATTAGAAGCCGCAATGGTTCGTTATTTGTTTAAAGTGAACAAATTTTCACGTAAATAAAACAAAAATAAGATGTTATATTAAGATGTTATAGTCAGAGCAAAGTCGGACATTAAATACCCTGGCTTTTATGTAAAAATATCAAAGACTATATCTTGCTTCCATGTTAAGTCATGTTTTCATGGTTTAAATCGGTTGAAAAAATGATTCTGAATCGATCGTTATTTCAAAAAAAGTGGGTTTATCTTAAGTCCTTCTGGCAGTTACATACATTAGCACAAACTTAATATATCCTGTCACACAAGTTTTATAGATCATAACAAGCGAAAATAGGGACCAGTGTCGCTTATGTAGCGCTTGTTTATTGGGTGCAATGCCGTGTATAAGATGGCAGATATTTAACAGGTGGGCTGAAAAGTTCGCAGGCATACACATAGATAGCGCTACTAGTATTAAATCCATATGATATTTAGTTAGCTCTAACCTTCAAAAGACACATGTATAAATTTAACAGCTGTTCCACTATTAGTATGTGAGTTATAGCATTTTTAGTGAAGCAACTTTTGTTAGTCTGGAAAAATGGATAAAAAGGAATTTCGTGTGTTAACAAAGCATCGCTTTTTGGCGAAAAATAAGTGCTATTGAAGCCAAGGCTTGGCTTGATAAACATTATTCGGATTTTGCACCAGGAAAATCAACCGTAGAGAAGTGCTTTGCTAAATTTAAACGAGGCGAAATGAGCACCGAGGATGCACGCAATAGACGCCGCAAAGAGGTTATTACCGACGAAAACATCAATAAAGTCCACAAAATAATATCGGATAACCGTAAAGTGAAGTTGGTTGAGATAGCTGAGACCCTAAAGATATCAAAGGAACGTCTTGGATATATCGTGAATGAATACTTGGATATGCGAAAGATCTGTTCAAATTGGGTGCCGCAGCGAGCTCACAATCGACTAAAAACAACAACGAATTGATGATTCTAAGCAGTGTTATTGCCCTAGAAAGCAACTATATTGAATAATAAAATCAAATTCCATCCAAAAAAAAAAGAAGTATTCTATGTCAGCCTACGAAGCTTTTAGCCCACTTGGTACATATGAAAAATATCTTGAAGCTGATGGTACTTTCGGTCCGTTTCGATCCATTAAGAGGTGATTTTTAAGTAAAAAAGCTTTGAAATTTCTTTTCATCTCTGCAAGGGAATTTTACAACTGTAATCCATGTAGTTACTGATATTAGAATAATTTGAAGAAATCATCAAACAATCTAAGTTTAGGTTAATTGGGGGATTGATGCGTAATTGATGAAGTGTAGTAGTAAAGCGTAAAAATATTCTCACATGTATTTACTTGTTTCTTAATAATACGTGAACTTTATGAAATTCAGACAATGATTCGGAAATTTGCTAATGTTCGCTTACGGAAACAATTACAAGAACTTGTTGCGGCATTGAATTAGCTAAAGCAGTTGAACAACATGCAAAGACTGTTGTTGAAACATATACAATAAAAAGTTAGATTTTGGTAAATTAAAAAATCGGAAGAGCGTAGAACACAAAAATCATGAAATAACTTCAAAAGAAACAAAACAAATGTGAAGTCAAGGAAAATAGAGCAAAAGTATTGACAAAAGTTTGAAAAAAATTAATGAAAGTGAAATCAAAAGAGAAAACGAAATAAAAGTCATAACATAAGTTCGAAGAAAGTTAAGGAAAGTGAGATCAAAAGAGAAAACGAAATAAAAGTGATAACATAAGTTCGAAGAAAGTTAGGGAAAGCACCAAAGAGTTTGAAAAAAGCTACTGAAAGTGAGATCAAAAGAGACAAGGAAATAAAAGTCATAATATAAGTTCGAAGAAACTTAAGGAAAGTGAGATCAAAAGAGAAAACGAAATAAAATTCATGATATAAGTTCGATGAAAGGTAGGGAAAGCGCCAAAGAGATTGAAAAAAGCTACTGAAAGTGCGATCAAAAGAGAAAACGAAATAAAAGTCATAACATAAGTTCGAAGGAAGTTAAGGAAAGTGAGATCAAAAGAGAAAATGAAATAAAAGTCATGGCACAATGTGGAAAAAATCGTGCGAAAGGGAGATCAAAAGAAAGCATAGAATATGGCATAATATGGAAAAAAGCGAATGAAGGTAAAGCTAAAGGAAAACTGTAAAAACAACACGAAAGCAGAACAAAACTCATGACATAACCTTAAAAGTAATCGAACAATAAGGACAATACAAGTCAGAATAAAACTTATGGCCTAACTAAGAAAAAAGGGAGCGATAGTGAGGATAATAGAAATCAAAACAAAAGTAATGACGTAACCTCAAAACGAGCGAATAAACGTGAAGCCATACGAAAGCAGAAAAAAAACACACGATTTAATCTCAAAAGGAATATCCGAAATTAAAAGCAATACAAATTGGAATAAATATTATGCCATAGCCGAAAGAAAAATGAGAGGCGACCGTAAGGACCGCAGAAAAAAGAAGCAAAGTCATGACATAAATACAGTTAGAAATACAAGTTAGAATAAAAATTATGACATAAACGGAAAAAAGAGAACAGTCGTGAGGAGATATGAAGAACAAACGCCATGACGCCTAATCTGAAAAGAAACGAACTAACGTGAAGTCATAAGAAAATAGAATAATATTTATAAGGGTGTGAAGATAAATTCGAATTTAACTAGCAAAGACATATACCATTAACATTAACAGAGCTCTGTAAAAGCATTAACATAGCTCTGTAAAGCAATAAGCGTCAAGCTATATTTGGATTTGATAGCCCACTCCGTCCAAATTAAGATACCTAGGAAACTTTTGTAAACGTCATATGAAT
>KK351034.1:2355163-2371518 GCA_000671755.1 Glossina brevipalpis | reverse complement strand
CATTTGAAAACTTTCAAAAAAAAAAAAAAAAAACGAGATTAAAATCTCCGCATTATTTTAGTTCTTATAAATGCTTGCAAACTTTTTGACTTTTAAGAGTCATGTTGAAGAGCAGACTCAAATCTCTTATTTTAAAACCGATTTCTGTATGAATCTATATAAGTCAGTTGGAAAAGACGAACAAAGACAAATACCTCAAGAGAATTGTAAATATTTTCTTATATTATTTTCGTTATTCACTCATATATCTGTTTTAAATTAAATAATAAAAATAAACTAAAGCTTTAATTATGAATTTTATTGAATTTATTTATAAATGTGATTCAATACATTTTTAATGACTTAATCTTGCTTTTAAATTCTAATTAAAAAAGAGAAATTTCTAATAAAAATTATTTTTTCTTTTCCTTCATAATTCAGATAATTTAAGGAGTTTCTTTTTATGATATTAAGCACTGTGTTTTCTTTTCGATTTTCTTAGCTGAGCAATATAGATTAGTTTTTGTTGTTATTGTTGTTGTTATTCTTGTTGTTTATTCTTACTTGAGGTGTGTGGCATATAAGTGGCTCTTGGCAAAGCATAAAGAAGAACACAATTCAAGTGTAAATTGAATCATTTCGTCTATCAGTCAAAAACAAGGATTCGTTTAGAGAAAAGATAGGCAGTCAGGCAGGCAGGCTTTCGTCAAAAGATACCAACACAGTGATCTAGTTTATAATACTTAAATAGCGATTATTTCAATAAAGTATATTTAATTATTATCATAAATACCGACAATATAATCTTCCCGCCTCGACCTATTTTATTAATATAAATGTATCTTTCTTTTTCTCTAGGTATAGAAGAAATAAATTGTAAAATTTTAACTTACCTGTCTCTGTGCACGGATTGAAGCTTTCAAAGTTGTTATTATTGATTTTTAATTTTTATTAATTTTTTTTTTTTTTTTAATATGTATTTTTCACTTAATTTTTCTTTTTTTTTTTTTTGTTTTAGTTGTTGTATTTATATATTTAATAAAACTTATTAGAGAGAGAAGAGAAAAATTTTTTTTAAATTTATATAATTAAATTTGTTTTCAGCTGCAACTATTTTTTACATACAATCTAAAAACTGTCAGAATTGCTTCACGTTAGGCAGTATATAAAGATTTTTTTGAATTAAATTCATTATCAAATATGTAAATAAAAAAATGAAAGCGAATTTTTAATACCCACCACTTTTTGATATAAATAATGAAAAAATCGCAATTATTTACATGTAAGTCGATCGATCAGAAACATTTCCATTCTTTGTTATCATATGACGCTAATGAATAATTGTGTTTCAATTTATCTAACGTAGTGATAATTGGAAGTTAGTAATAACAACGTCTTGAAGCTATTCTTTCTTTAATATTTCACCGCTTTTAATAAAATTTTTGCAGGCATATACTTATGGGAACATTATAACACATTTGTGAACTTAAGTTCACGGAAAAGTGAACAATTTTTCACTTTTTATTGCAATTATTTGCAATCGTAAAAGTTTAAGTTTAAGACAGAAGTCTTAAAATTTTAAATTTCAAGCTTGAATTTTTAGTATGATAAATGGAATTGCAAGCGGCTTCTCGTATAGTGATAGATAGAAATTAATTGGAGAAAAAAATACATATAAATATATATATATATTTTTTTTTTTTTTAATAAAAATACTAAAAACATATACTCTATGAATGCAAAGGAAAAAAAAAACTTTCTATACTTCGAATACTCGTATTCGGAGCATCTAATCCTATGGACATTTCGAAATCAAATTTTAAATTTTATTAAAATGACTAAACTGACCATAAGGTCGAACTTTTTTTTAACAAAATAGAGCCGATAAATCTTAGTTGCAACTTCTAATTATTTTTTTTTATTTGCATAAGAATTTATTTCTTTATTACAAGAAAAAATTTATATCTGCCCTGAATACAATTTTTAGTATGCATCACATCAAAGCTACAAAGGAAAGTTGTTTTATTCATTATTAACGGATCTGTTAGATGATCAATATTATGTTTAATTTTAATTTTTATATTTTTTAGATTATAAGATAAAATTCGCTTTTATGAACCGCTGTTTTTAGGATAAGCATCCACTTGAAATTGAAAACTATTTTCATCATTCATTCTAGATCGTTACAAGTTTCAAATATATAAAGCAGTTTTTATCCTTATTGAGGAGAAGTAACAATTTTAGCTTATGAATATCAACTAAAAACAGTAGCTTCCTATGTTTTATAAATCAAAAGATAAACGTTTTATCAAGGTTAGACGGACAGACAAGCAAGATTCCAAGTTGATCCAAGCATGCAGTGTTCACTGCATATTTGTAGGTATTACATATGGAAAGATAAATTTAATGCATTTTTATCATTTGCGTTTAACAAAATGGGCTTTAAAAAAGAAAAAATCCTTAATAATTTAATACACAATTTTTTCTATATTTTTAAATAACACCGGTGAAGCACTGAAAATTGATTAAATTTATGATTCGAAAATAATTATTAACAATTGTAAAGCAAAGGAAAATTGAAGTGAAGCCTAAACGAAAAGTTTTCCTAATTTTTATTTTACCATGTTTTCTATATATAGATTCAAGAAGAAAAAAAAATTGCAATCAAGCGATACATTTAAAAATCTCAACAAAAAAAAAAACCAGCATTTTATGCCGCACAACAACTTGCAATTTACTCTAAAAAATATTTTATTTAACATTTATTATTGCCTACTATTGGTTGTTATAGAATGTTCAAAAAATGGTGCCAACTTTTGGCGAACAATAAATGGGAAAGAAATAGCAACCAACTATGGATGCAGTGTTTTAAAATTGGACTTTTTTTTTTTAAATATGTTAAAAAAAAATCTGTTAAAGTACTTATATCGAACGGGCCATCAATTGAATTTTTAAATATAAACTTACACAATATACGTTTTTCTAGTACACTAAAACGATTATGTCGGGAAAAATAACGGGAGCATTTTATAAAATATGAATTTTCAGTATAATTTTGAATTAATCAAATGCTTTTTTGTGTATTGGAGAAATAATTCAAATAGCACAAGCAAAAGCCAAAATTTTCCAGACTAAATTGTTATAAAAGAAATATTATTGTTTAAAAAAAAAAAACTCTAATAGCTGCTACATCCTTTAGTAGTTTTTTTTTTCTTTTATGCATTTCAATGCATTTAGAATTTCATCATATCGATCAGGATAACAAAAAAAATTCATTTTCTCTGAAATCAATCATCTTTAACAGTCTCAGTATTGTTGAAGTCATTTTTTTAGGATATAAATAAAATGGATAAATAACGGCGTGAACAATTCATTTTGTAGTTATATTATAATTAATCTTCAATACATGTAAATACAGGTAAATAAAAAATGAAATTTTAAAAATCGTAAGCTGCCAAAGTAGCAATTAAATTATAACGATTATAAGCAATTGTTTAGGTTTCTTACGGCTTAATTATATTTACAGACTTATAATCATTTTAAGTCGAAAAGGAACGATAAATGTTGAATCATGTATTTGTGAAATCCCTCCCCACTATATAAGATATCGAAATTAATTTAAAAACTATTTGACTGCTTTCGCATCAAAAATAATGATCTTTTACATTTTTGCAAGCTTCAAATTTCAGAAACCAATATTTAAGTTTATTTCTAATTATGTATTTTGGATTCTAAGACACAACCAAGAATTATATAATCGCACTAATTGCCTCTATTTTCAGAATTAATTAACAACTCAGAGTGAATCTTTTCAAAATAAAAATAAATAAATAAATTTAAGAATAACATTAAAATTTAACCCGTTTTTCTTAATACTACAAACAAACTATAGAGGTAAAGTAATCCAAGTCTTTTTAAGTCAACAATGGCGCCTAACTGATGATGATTATCTCAAATTCTTTAAAAAAAACATTTTTATTTTCTCTTTACTAACAATACCCAATTATAACTGCGCTTCAATAGAGTTATCTCAAAAGGAATTTTTGTAAATGACAAAAAAAATCAAAGCATGCTTTTATGCGACTTTTAAAGCGAATTCTGAGAATCTAATTTCAGGATGAAAATGCGAATCCACTTCGTAGAAAATCTAATGAAAGCTACTAAAAGGAATTCTTGGAAAAATTTACACAGGTGCAAAAGGAAAAATTGAACAAAAAAAAGTAAACTAAAGTATTCCGTATATCTAAATAATAACAACAACAACACCAGTCCCTTTCAATATTGTATTAAAGACGAAAAAGAAAGGCATGTCGCTTGCAATTTCAAATGATCTTAAAAATTTATTTAAAAAAAAAAAACACAAACATACTTTTGGGCTTCTCATTCGATTAGCTTGCATTGCAGGACTTTTTTTGTTTTTTGTAAAACTTTTACTATAATACTAAGTAAAACATATTATTAAATACTTCTTAGAAATTTGATTTATTAAAACATTTTCTCTCTCTACGTTTTTCTATTTTTTAAACGATATTCTTTAATAGTTTGTTTCTATCTTTTATTTTTTTTTTTTATTTATTTATTCTGTAAACAGTTTAAACGTTTGAATTAAAGGAAATGATATTAAAATTTCTATCAGTTCGAAAGGAAACAACAATGAAAGGTACAATGTTGCTATTACTGTTGTTATTATAAGCGAACTACTCGTACAACAAACGTGTGTTGGGAAGTGTAGGTAAATGAAACACAATAATAACACCCTTAGGCCAGAGATGTCATGCTGCACATGAATAAAACACTTTTACACTTTATCTTTTTGTGTTTGTATTTAAATGACTTTATATTTGATAAAGTTGAAGGGAGCAGCAGCTACTGTTACCGTCCATGTTGATATTTCCTTGCCGTTTGCCTTTACATGCAGACGCAGTTTTTCATAACGCATAACTTATATAGTCTATAGAACGACATACATACATACATACATACATACATACATATATAAAATACACTTGACGTGTATTTTGTTTTTAAAAAGCACTAACACTAATGTTTAGATTTTCATTTAGGCCATGATTTTAAATTTATCCACATTTATTTTTATTATTATTATTATTTTCTTAGGTAATTATTAATCGATTAATTTTGTCTTAAAAAAACGTTAAAATAAGTTTTGAAAATTAAAAAAAAAAAAAAACAAAAAAACAAAAACCTCGAGAACACACCTCTTTTCTTAAAAAGCATTCCTCACAACGATATGTTTGGTGTTTTTTTTTTATTTTTCATTATCTTACAAAATGCTGCCGCGTCGACTACAGAGTAGAATTTATATTTTCATTTTATTAGAATTTCATTTACATTTTAATTAATTTTTAACGTTAACGCTTTCGCCCGAAAAGTTAACACTCGCGTGCGAAAAATCCCATTAGATACTGATTTCTAGGGTTCAGTATCAGGAATTTGTGACCTTAACGCTCGAAATGTTCATGTGCAACTGAATTTGTTGAAAATTTTTGCAATACTTCCAACATAGAGCAGTAGCAAAATTGAACATAGAACGCAGAACATACAGAACAGAACGGCCAAAAAGGCGAAGGCAACAATTTCATTCATTCGTTTTTATGGATATAGAGCACCAGCAACCTCCTGCCGCCCCCTTCGTATTGCACGAAGAGAGAGATGCATACGGCTTTTAAATTTATTCTTTTATTTGGCCAACAACAAGGGCAATAACTCACAATGATAATGATGATGATCATAATGATGATGATGATGATGATAATAATGACGGGAAAAGCACCGTAAACATTATAAGTTTCTTTTTTTCTTTTCTATAACGTTTCATTGCCAGTGTGTAGACATAGACAAGGAATGGGCATATATATATTTATATATGTGTGTGTGTGTGTGTGTGAGTAAATATATATATAAATAAATATATATATAAATAAATATATATATCTATTTATTTATTTATTTTTACATAAATATATTTAAGGAAATATTTTATGGAAAAGTTCTTTTTTTTTCATTTAACCTGCAAGACATCAAAAGTGTTTACTTCTAATTTCGTTAAATTAATCTATCAAATGTCACACTCGTTGTTTGATTTTTTAGAACAGCAAGTAGTGATTATTAATGAAAAAAAAAAAAGAAAACTTCCACGGTTTAGCATTCAAAACAATTGCTGTGATTAGCAGCAGTGTTTACATTTGTAGGAGTGTACCGTTATTATGTTTCGTTTATTTAGAATATGTTTACTATGAAATTTCCAGAGCGACAGAGAGAGAGAGAGAAAAAATAATTAGAGAACACTGTGAAGAGTGTAAGCAGGGGAGAGAGAAAGACAAAAAGAGAGAGAGAGAAAAAGAAACAGAAAGCAAGAGACTAAAAAGGATACAAAATTATACATCTTAAGAGAATATTAAGAGTTCTCTATAAAAAAAAGCTTCTAAAAGTTTGTCTTAAATTGTCCTTTTTCTTTTTTCTAATTTCATTAAATTCAGAAAAAATTAGAAAAAAAAAACTTTTCAAAAATCAAAAATAACTCAACTATTTGTATACTTTAAATAGACTGATTAAAAATGATATTATCTGTGATATTTTATTGACCTTGTCTAACGTAAAAAATGTTAATTATCTTCAAATATTTTATTCAAAAAATATTAATCAAATAAGTAAATGAAACTCCTAAGCAGACAGTATAAGGGTAACTTAAGTAATGCTGTCTATGCTATATTAAATGCAAAGCTGTTTTAGGAAAAGTGCAATAATTGGATTATAAGAACAATAATCTCTTAAATGTCTTGAATTGGAAAAAGTAAAGTGTAAATTGTATGATTTATCGGTTTTAAAAGACAAGAAGAAATTACTTCAGTTAAGAAACAAATTTTCGTGGCTTATATTGTTTTAAATTTTTTTCTTTTTTTGTTATTAAAGCCTATCTCTTATTATAGTCCTTGGTCTATTAGTCTTAAGAAAAGTCTTGTTTGACTAACTATGTGATATGAAATGAATAAATTTTCGTATAATAAAATACAGTTTTAAATACTTGTTTTTACTTTTCTCTTTTTTAAAAAAAAGCTTTTTTAACTCTCTCCCTCTCTCTTAAATTAGTTTTTAACAATTGAATGTGCTCTATTTCCTTTCGTATTTGTTTCTAAACATTGGCAATCGAAATAAGAGAAAGAGAGAAAGAGAAAGAATTGCCTCATTGAATGATTCGTGATAAACATTCTTGAGAAGCAAGTGAAGCATAATAACATTACACTCCTAGAAATGTAAACATTGCAAATAATCACAACAACTGGTTTCGATGCCGAAAAATATATTATTATTATTTATAATAGCTAGAGAAAAACTAAAGCGACAACATTTTTTTTCTTTAAGGAAATCTAAAAAATAATAATAAAAAAAAAAAAGAAAGTAAGAATTTTGAATATACTTTGTTTGGACTCTTGTCTATGTCTGCATATTGTCAATGAATCATTACAAGCACAAAATTGTATATTGTTTATGTTACTCTTCGCATCATTATTATCACCATCGTTACCATCATCATTATCCTCATCATCATCATCATCATCATCATCTTCATCATCATTATCATTATTCTGAGTTATTGGCCCTATAGTTAACTAAACGAATCCATTCGCTTTCGTGTAATACGAAGATACGACAAGAGGTCTCTATGAAGGGCTAAACGAATAAGTTTGACATACGCGTGCAAAACCTCTTAACAAACAAGGTTTGCTCGTTATCAATATTTTGTGACCCTATCGCTTGAAATGTTCCTTTGTAACTGAATTTATTGAAAATTTTGCAATACTTCCAACATAACACATAAAGAGAGGAAGAGTCAAATATAGACCGCAGAAAGCTTTTTTAAAATATTCCCAACAAAAAATTTCGATAATTTTCATTAAAGATATTAAATACTCTTTCTGTAAAATTGGCTTAAAAATATTATTTTTTTTTTTTTTTTTTTGTTTTTTCATTTTCCTTTCTGAACTTTTGTACGTCAAACGAATGTTTAATATAAAGACCAATAAGTACGAATTTCTATTCCAAAATAGCAAACAAGATTAGTTTATTACTTTTTATCAGTTTACTTTTGCAACTTTTCATATAACAATTTTGTATAATATTTTTTTTATTATAGAATTATTTAAAAAATGCAAAGAACTACTTAAAGAATGTTTTAAAGCGATTTAGTTTAATTGTCAAGTTAGTAAAGTTTTTATAACTTATTTTTCAAATTTATTAAATAATTATCTGATATTACATATGTATAGTTGATAGAATCTAAATTAATACATTTTTGTAACCTTAATACCTTACTATGAATATAAATTTTTATATAGATCTTGTAAGCGACGCGAGATAAACTTAAAATCAAAAGAATTAAACTTTTAAGAGATTTATTAAATCCTTTTAATTTTCATTAAATCATTTGATATCTCTCTCAGATTTTAATATAGAAAATTGATTTGTATTTAATTTTACATTTTAATTAAAATTTTAAGTCCATAAAAGACCCAAAAGGATTTTTATTCTCTAAAACATTTGCTACTCGATCTGTCGTCTGCGGACAAACAAACAAAAATATATAGATTTTAACCTGGATTAGTAAATAGTGTTAAAACAGTAGTAAACTATACTTTCTCTTAATTCTCTCATTTTTCTCTTACGAAGCGTACTCATTACGATGTTTCATTTCACCATTGTACCATTACTGACGACTCAGCATTTCCCATATGCGTTATCCTAGTTTACGATTTCCATTAAAAGCTTTTCTTTGCTCCACTTCTTTTTTTTTTTTTTTCACACGACACACAAATTGACACTTTTCCTAAATGACATTTTAACCATAACCGGGAACAATGACAACAACAATAAACGTAATAACAGAAATTTTGAAAATATTACCTAAACTCTGAATGTGTTGAATAATGCTGCAAATATGCGATTACAGAAAACGGGTAAGAGAGCCTAAGTTAAGAAGCAAACGGAACGGAAGAGTAGGAAATAATAAAATTCTATCGAAATAATAATAATAATAAGAATCATGATAATCCCGGTCAGTATACAAAATCTATAGAGGTATTAAATAAACATTCGTTTTTATTTATTTATTTATTTTTTTTTTTTCAACTTATTAACTCTTTTCAAATCAATAACTTTACCTTAAGCAATCTTTACCTTAAGAAATCAATTACATATGCTTTGAAAAAATAATTCAATTTTTCTAAAAAAAAAACTTGATATAAACATTTTCAGTTAAACTGTAATATATTTCATAACTGATTGTATTCCATTTCATAATTAGTGTTTCCAATAATAAAGCAAAACTTTGAATAATATTTCTTCGTCGGAAAGTCTTGTATTTAACTACAACAATTCCGATTCAAAGAAATCTGTAACATTTTCAATTGAGTACAAAAAAAAAAAAAAAAACAAAATATCTCCTAAGCAAACTTCGAAATCGATGGCAAATTTGAAGCATGAAACTTATGTGAAAAATTTTGAACTTGAACAAGAACAATTGCAAGCAGCGCTTTTGCAGTTAAATTCACAGTATACACGCGTGCAATTCCGTTTGCGTCAATTATTAAATGCAACACTAAGAGAACGTGATTCACTAAGAGACGTGACCTCGCTTATGTTAAACTTCACGATTTCGAATTTCTCGACGAGAATGAAACAGAAGAACTGTTGCATCTTCAACGCGATTATCAAAATTTTAATGATATTAAATGCAAAGAACACGAAGCGATTGAAAAATTACATGATCAAATTTATGAATTAGAAAAAATCCGATCTTCCTTCTTTCAATTTAACATTTTTTCTGTGCTTTAAAAATAAATATGAAAATTATAACCTAACCAAAATTTGTTTTTTTTTTTTGCGAAAATAACTGGACTAAAAAAAACAATATAACAATAAATATAAATTAAGGAGAAAACTGAGATTGAATCATTTAATACAATTATTCACATACCTTTAACCTTTGGAATACCAAGAATGATACGTTTGGCATATTCAAGTAGATAAAAAGTGAGCATATGTCGGTGAGTAGTCGTATTCAAATCCCATGCATAGTAGATAAACCACATTTTAATTGGGATTAGCGTATGAAAGTAACTCAATGACTAAAAGCATAACGCTTACCGCGCTGGCGAACATATTAAGGCATCGGGCTCACTTCTCTATACTCGTTTCTTATACCTCGAAGGCTACGGGAAAAATTTGTCTCTCTTTCTTCGCTTCTTTTTGATCATCATCGTGATTACACACGTATGGGCATGTACAGGGTATATCTCATAAGTGATGAGTCACTTAACAAAAAAAAAAAAAAAATAATTTTTTATCACAGACAACATTTGAGAATTTTTTTCTCTTTCTTTATATAATAATTTTTCCCTTATGGGTCACTAAGATCTTTTAATGAGTATATAAGATACGGTCTTATTCAATAGAATCCTATAAGTAACGCGTCTTATGATAGATGATTATAGATAGATGTGGGAGAGATAGACACGAGAGCAATCTTTCTGATATACACAAATGGACGGATTATTAATGCAAATGACTAATAATATCACGTAATTAATTTGAAGTCTCAAGTGTAACTTAAATAGCCCAGAAGGTGAGATCTCAATTATTATCAAAGATTTGAGAAATTTTGTCGACATAATGAGAACCGCATTTAGTAAGTGCGGACAAAAAAAAAATCATTTAACTGAATCTGATCAAATATACGAGTATTGTTATCCCTTTCAAAAAAAAACTAAAATTATATTTTTGCAATGGTTTGCAAGCATAATGTAATCCTTAATTGTAAAATTAAGGATAACGCTAAAGAAAAGCTTTATTAATGGACCGATTACCTTCGTAGCATTAAAAACCAATAACGCATAGTCGCATTGCTTAAGCGTTTTGGATTAATTAAGTGCCAAGAATTTTGAAGAAAGCTTTATCCAAATTCACTTTCTACCCCAGTTTCATATGTTCCCCAACATTAGAAAACTTCTGCGTTACATGCCTTTTGTAATCAAGAGAAATTGGTATTCTAAAGATTTTTCAAGAGACCATTCGCTTCACACAAAGTTGTTGTAAAAAATTTGAAAATTGCTACTAAAAAAAAAACTTCATCAAATGAAAATAACTGAAAAATAAATTTAATTTGCTTTATCAACTTTGGCGAGCCCCTCTTTCCCTGCTATTGTTTGGCTTTAATCTCTTTGCTGGGTTTTATACATGGAATAACGCAATTGAATGCCTTAAGTAATATATTGAGTCATAATAAGAGGTCAATTGTTTCTTATAGAATTGAATTGTTTACGCCAATTTCAAACCAAAATAAAATTTTAATTTGAAATATATATATATAAATAAACTTAAATGAAAATTTTTATTCAAAAGTCTTTTAAACCCCTTTCTTTTACAACTGAAATTTATATATAATAAATATTTTCATCTCCAAAAAGCCAAAACATATGAAGATAACACAATATCGTAGAAAAAGCCCAATTGCTAAAAATATTATATAACAAAAAAAAATATAAAGAAATCATTCATCAATCATACCTGAATATACAACAACTGGCAGAGAGAGACTCAAAGCTATGGCCAGATGTTAAGTTTGATAAAAAAAAAAAAAAAAAAACAAAAAAAAAATCATCTTCAATAACAACTGCAAAAACCAACTCAACAAGCAAAACCGGCAATAAACACTAATACCATCGACGTTCAAATGCGTACTTTACTTTAAAATTCACACAATTTACACAATAAACTGAATAATAGGGGTTGTTTTTCAAGCCGTATTAAGTATAAAACTATTTAAACGATTACGACTGCGAAACTTATTTAAACCTTGAACTTATAGACGCATTTCTTTTGACAGCAATTCTAAATTTATGATACGTGTAAGGGATTGTTTTGAAACAAGATTTTGCAGATTTTTACCGGCTTCAAAAAAATACCCGTTAGCAAGCGAGAATCTTTTTGTGTGTGTTATGTTATACTTATTGCGATTTGTTAAGAATTTAAGATCATTGCTTGAGTTTACTTGAGTTTACTGTTTTAATAGTAAATAAAAAAAAAAAAAAAAAATCCCTAAATTTCCTATGACAACATATAATTCATTTATAATCTTAAAAATCTAATACTACTAGTGGCTTTTGTAGCGATCACCTTTGAAAAAATTCTTTTTATTCACCATCATTACAATTCTATCTTGGACTAGGTGAACGCAAACCTCTGTTACGAAATTTTAATCATCTGCCTGCTTTTTAGAGATCGTAAGGCTTCTCGATAGAATATTTAGATATTTTAAATTAATAGAATATTTTTACGCTGATCAAAAGAATGTACACTTCATGAGATGATGATCATTACATTCCTTAAAAGCGAGCATAATAACTTAATACTTAATAGTTTGACACATAAAATAGATTTTATATAAAAAAAGCCGCGTTTTACGAAATTAGTCTACTCATAGGAAGCTTAGATCGAAATTGACAGATAGAAGCGTAAGTTGAAAATCAGAGAAAAACAGATCATTATTTCAAGAATTTTTTTTTTTTTTAAAAACGTTAAAGTCGTGTAATATCAACGATTAAATGATGCCTTACACCATTGCGCCCAATACAATCAAAAGGTAGAACTTTAATAAAAAAAAATTAGAGATTTTAAACAATAAAAAAATTACATTTTTTTCAAAATAACTTTTTGCAAAAGTTTTTAGCATAAGCATAGGCTTCACTCAGGGCTAGTCATGTTTAAATCATTTCAAAACAAAATTCAGAAAATGATTCCATTAATCCATTCGTACAATAAAAAGTAATGTGTATCTCAAGTCATTCTGTAAAAATCTAACGTACATTAATGTATACACGTTAAGTATAAAATCGTAATTTAAGAAGAAAATTCACCATAACTTTCTTCAGTGTTATAGAGGGAATTTATATGAAAACAATCTCCATTGAGTTCGTAAAAAGCTTCAAAGAACGTATATAATTTTTACTTACCTGTGCTTTGTTTTTTTTTTTTAATTCAATTCTTTAAAACTGTTCATCTCAATATTACATACAATATTATAATTGTATTATAATTAGTTTGGGGAAAAAGAAATCCATTATTTTCCAATTCGAAATGTTAAATAAAGTCTTGAAGTTCATATAAGATTGGATGGATATATATATATATAATATAATATATATATAATATAATATAATTTTTCCAACTCGCAATTGCGACTGAATTGTCAAGAAGCGCCTCTAGCAAATCTCATTGCGGTAGAGTTTTTTTTCGTAGTCAATAAATGCAAAAAAAAAAAACATCAACGAACCGATAGCCTAAGCTGCTAATGCTCTATTATTCTCTCTACTCTAAGAATTAATTTCATTAATCTTGAGTATAATAATAATCACAATAATAAGAATAATTTTTCCATTTTGTTCTTTTGCCCACTACACGAGAATCATGATAAGTCAAAAAGTAATCGTTACGCCAAACTGTTTTGAATATCATTGTTTACTTATTACAAAGAAGAATATTTAGAAATGAATGATAAGACATTAATTTATAATAATTAAAACAAAGCACACAAATATCGCAACTTATAATTATTTCACCAGCGGGACAGCAAAAAAAAAAAAAAATTACTAAACAAATTTTGTGTTTTTTTTTTTTTTTCTTTCTTTTTGACTTATTAAAAATGCAAATGTAAACAGCTGTTAAATGTAAACAAAAACAGCTGGTTATTATATATTTGCAACATCAGTACATTTAGTATAAGAAACGTACGTATAAAATCATTTGGTTTTTTTTGAAATTATTTTTATAAAACTTACTTGTATAATTTTTCTTGATATTTTAAGCTTTCAAAATAATACAGACTCTATGCATATTTCTTTATGAAAATTCTCTTGTATTCGTGGCAATTTGTAATGGATCAGCCACCAATCGTGATATACATATGTATGTATAGTCAAGGTAAATATGTGAGTTAAGTGATTAAAAGCCTCTTACAAGAAAATTTGATTCAATATATAATTTTTGTAATATTCCTGAGCCAGTAGCAAAGAAGATATGCAATGAGTTTGTATATTAGAAACTGGTTATCTGCTTAAGTAGAGTTTGTGTAATTGCTTGTGGGACAATTGGACAGAATTGCAAAGTTTCGATGGACCTCAAAAATAATGTATCATGCTCCTTAAAGGACTACTTTTAATTAATAAATAACAAATACGAACAAAAAATAACATCTAATACGTAGCAGATACTAGATAATGATGTATAGAATGGAAATGGATGTATGATAATTGATGTGGGAAGTAAGTAAGAGAAGAAAATGGTTTTTTAAGACGTCTGTATTAGTCGTACAATAGCTTTTATAAAAAAAGTTTCCATAACAATCTAAAAATATAGTAGCGTTTGCTTCAATAAAGCAACAGCAGTGGGATATGTTTATTAAAATTGGTTTTTTCTCTTTAAGAAATACCAATAGATTTTTTCGATTTTTGAATATCTTGAAAAGAAGAAGAATGGATTTATTTAAAATTTTGAAAACTGTTACACACATATTCATAGTTTTCTTAGCAATATGTATATTATAATTATAGAAAAATCCGTTAGGGGCAAATCTTTGATTTAACCATTGACTTTCAACCCTTCATTCACTGTATGCAATTGAAGCTATCGTGGTTGCAAAAATTAACATAAAAAATTGAAGCATATATATATACATATATAGATAGTGATAGGTTTGTAATATTTTAGCTTAAAAAATAAAACAAAAATTTGAAAATTTATATATTTTGTTGTTCATAAATTTATTTTCGTTATTATATAGCAAATATTGATTCGCTGAAAATATGTAAAGGAGTAAAGAATTAAATGTGTAAAGATTTGCAGGAATCCTGAGCATACAAAAGTTGTGCAATTACTGAGGTATATATATATATATATATATATATGTTTCTATCCTTTAAAAATTAAAAAAGTAAAATTGAAATAAAACCAAAAAAAAAAAAACAAAAAATTACAATTCTATTCCATAATTGTTTTTTGGTTGTTTTCGCGATATATACGTGTATTACCTCAATATTTGTTTACTTTAAATAGCGTTTTATTCATTCTACCTTCGACTTTTTATCTTGAGTTCAGTAGTATATGGAGTACATTGAGATTAGAATTGTACATGAATTACGAATCAACGTTTTTCAGAAAGAATCAAAACTGCGGATTTCTCTAATCTCTTATTAAATGTCCTACATTTTTCTGCCTGCGATTAAAGAACATAACAGTTCATTCGAAATTTCTGACGAAATAGAAATTTGAAAAATTGAAATTTTGAAACAAAAGAAGCCTTTACTAAATACCAAATAATCCTAAGGAAAATATCCTTTATTTAAAGCAACATTTAAAAGAAAATCATGATAATTTAGAAATGAAAATAACAAGGATTTTTAAATGGAAATTTAAGTCAAAAATGAAAAATAGCTTCTCAAGATACTTTAACTGTTGATAAATTAATAGCTTCCAACTATTTAAAGATAATAGTTCCAATTAAATATAACTAAATCCAACAGACATCAAAAAACTTATACAAAATTCTACGCATAAGACCACTTTTTTTTTTTAAAACGTATTAAGAAAAATTAATTACTTATTGCAAATCGTAATCGAAAACGTTTAATGTCATATATTACCATTATACTAAAAAAAAAAAATCAATAGCAAACAGTATGTAAGGCACTTTTTGCAATTGAACTAAATACTAGGATCGGCTCAACTTTGTCGCTCATGGGTTGGCTTACGTAACGCGAATAAATTTCGACAATATAGTTTCTTTGAGTTTATATTAAACGAATGCGAAACGCGAATTTCCTGCTGTGACCGGTTTACCGGTTTACCGGTTCTCGATATCGAAAATAATTTTCAATTTTGGATTGAAAACCTAATCTCAATATCCTGCAAATCAATCTAAAAATTGATCGGAATTACAAGTTCAAAATGATAAGTTATTTACAAAAGAAAAATGAACACTTTAATCGCCTTTAACTAAAGCTTTGGCACCTTTACAAGAAACTTAAAAAAGAAAATTAAGTATAGAATTTAAAAACTAAAAATGTCCTCTCCTTTGAAGTTTTAAAAAAAAAATTACATGAATTTTATGTAAAATATAAATTTACATATTTAGGTTTACGTGTTTTTATAATGGATTGTAATTCATTTGGAAGAGTGTTATCTCTCTTAAATAATAGATTTAAAAAAAACTAAAAAATAAAAAAATTAATTTTTAAAATTCCGTTAAATTTAAATTCCTTAAAAAAAAAAACAAACTTATTTGCTAACGAAAAAAAAAAAAAAAA
>KK351034.1:2328618-2341978 GCA_000671755.1 Glossina brevipalpis | reverse complement strand
TATAGCAATAAACGTCATTTAAAAAAAATGTGATAATTTTTTTAAACAGGGCTTAAGGCTTTCTATAACAAAAAAAATTATATATATATATATATATATATTAATTTAATCTTATTAATATTTATAATAACATTTTAGCTGTGACTTATTTTTAACGTTATCAAACACGGACACACACATTTATATGAACGAAAATGCGGACAAGCATATGCGTATGTGAATGTGTATATGCATACACACGTAGGCTTATGTCACTTTGTCTTGACCATTTGTATTCATATGTATATAACATATATATATATAATGAATTTTCGTTTAAAAACCGCAACCACAAACCATTCTTTAAGTTAAATGAGACGTCTTTGCATTTTCGAATCCATTACAAAATGTTAAAAAAAAAAAAAAAACTCTTATCAAAATGATTTTTATGCACGCAGTTACGTACATATTTTTTGATTACATAGAGGACAATCTACATGTATGCATGTATGTATGTATATCTGCATTTAATTATATATGTATATATATATATATATGAATGTCTATATGTAATGCATTTTTATATGTTATGTTATAGTTTATTTGTATGCCTCATAAAAACCTTGTTTAAATAATTAAAACGCGTCAATATATGGAAAAATATGTACATAATATGAACTTTTTGATACCGTTTACAAAACAATACACACATCCGTACGTACGTACGTACGTACGTACTTACAGTTAAATATACGTATGCTCGCGCGTATATCTATATATTTTTCTATATGTATTTGGTTTGTTTATGTATATATGTATGTGTGCCTATATGCCTATGTGCGTGTGTTTGTATCAAAATGTACTTGTATTTAATTTCGTTGTTTTAAGTGACTCAGATTTGGATTAAAACGTAATATGTAAAAAAAAAAAAAAGAAGAAAAAGAAGAAGAAAACAGAGAAATAACAAGAAACAAACAAAACTAATACTGTAAGCAACTGAGTGCTGCACGTCAAAACAGTTACAAAAAAAATGAAAAAAAAAAAAGATTAGAAATAAAAGAAGAAAGCTTTACGAGGATGTATAACAAGAGCTTTAGGATTTCATAATATATAATGAAGAAAAGAAACATAAATCCTTCTTCAACTCAAAGCATCATTATTGGCTTAATGCTTAACCCCGAATTGAAACAATGTTGTTTCTTTCCTTCGTTTCTTTTTTTTTTTTTTAATATTTTTAAAACTTTCATTGTGATATATTTTAACAAATAAATTTATTCTCACATGAAAAATATAGTTTTCAAAATAATTTTGGAATGTTTCGCAAAAACATCCAAATCTTTTAAAAAATTTTAAAATATTTTATATTAACACACACACATAAAATTATAAAAAAATATTTTAAATTTAACATATAAGATTTTCCAATAATAACTTTTAATAATTTAAGTTTTGTTTTCGCAGTATTCACGTAAAAAAATACATAACAGATATGAAAGATAAAAATTAATATATTGAGACGAAATTCTTAATCGACATAGTTATGTGTACTTGTTATGTATTTTCCTATGCCGAGAGTAGGTGTCTAGAGTTAAAACACTTTGGATCTTTATACTTCAATAATAATAATTCTTTAACAAATTAAACTTTTGCATCAGGTGATGGATCACAAAAGCCGAAATCTCAAAAAAAAAAAAAAAATTTATATTAGGCTTTCTTATGCATATTTCGGTACCTTTAACTTATGAAATGAAAACATAATTCTATTAGTAACTTTATAGTTGTGCATAGTTCTAGCAGATATTGGTACGAACTTTTGCCTTAAGACTTTTTAAAATCATTTAAAAGTTCGTTGCAATAATCAGCTAAATCAAGTTTCAATTTAATATCTGCTGTTATAGGCCATAAAGTGTACTGAACTAAATATTGCAAAATGTAAAAAATACCGAGCCTTTCAACTTGTTCATTCAATTCTTATTCGAATGCAGTGATCTTTGATGATTGATATTATCTAACGTTATCCTTATTATTAAGCTTAAGATTTTTTTTTTTTTTTTTTGACTTAAAGGGATTTTTCTTTGGAAGCGTTGCTCTCTCATTAATTCTACTTTTGTTTAATAATTCGTTTTTGGTTTTTTTATATGGGTAAAGTGTGATTAAAATATGGCTAAGTACGGTAAATGTGAAGAATATGTAAATTTTTTAATCAATCTCAGAAATACACTTAAGATTTTTATTACAGAATGCAAGCTTCTGAAAACGAATCATTATCGTTAAATTCGTAGATTTTCTTCACTTATTTTAGTCGTCTATTGATATGGAAATATTAAAAGCTCTATCTGTCGATACCCATTATCTGAAAGGATATTTAATTGTTTGTTCACTAATCACCCAAAATATAATGATCGTAAATTGATTAAATTTGCAAAACTTTCAGATTGCATGAGCTATAGAGGAATTTTAATTAAAAAAAAAAAAAAAAAAAAAAAAATTAAGATAATATGCAAAAATTTTCAAGTGCAATATTTGAGTTGATTAACTAAGTTAACTAAGACGGCAAAAAGAAAAAAAAAACTAAAAGAATTATAAATAATCATAAAGAGGACGACTGCTCTCGGAACGTCAAGATACCATGTTTTTTTTTAAAAAATTATTTCAGAAATCTTTACCAAAAATATCGACTATTAAAAATTTCTAAAAATATATTTTTAATTTTTTTTTTTTTTTTAGTTTTCCAAAAATTTTCCAAAAATCTGTATTGAAAGTTTTCCTTAAAAAAAATATTTCTATAAAACATTTTTCAAATAATAAAAAAAAAAGTTTAAAAAAAAGAACTCAAAAATCCTTAATTTTGCTTAAAAGTGTTCCTTAAAAATTGAAATCTTCAAGTAAGAAAACAATTGTTAAATATTAAAATTTATTATTGTTAATGTTACAGCTTTTTTGTAGTGTGAGCCGTTTAAATTCGCCATTCTTATTCTTAATCTCCATCAACAAGGGACATAGTCAAACTCTGCATCGTTTGGTTTATTGGTATAAAAATTAACTACTTCTCTCTCTCTCTCTCTCTCTCTCTCTCTCTCTTGTTCTCTCTTTATATTGTCTTCTTCATTTTTCAAATTTAAAATAATTTCAGGTACGACGCCTGGTACAAATATTATATATCAAAACCACTTTCAGCTTGATTTCTAACTAGAAATTTTCAGCGCAGTCGCCAATACACTAAACAAAAAAAAAAAAATGTCTTCGTTTCGAACATTTTTTATATGTTAGACTATGTCTAACAATTTCTTGTTAGTGACACTTCTTTTGGCGGTTCAATCGATAGTATTATCAACCTAATCTCTTAGATTTATTTGAAATGAAATAATATATATGTATATATATAGTATTTTAAAAGCTTTCCTGAATTATATATATGTAGCCAATGATATAATTCAGGAGTACCCTATCATAATTTTTAAAGCTTTTAAAATCCCAACGACCTTGAACGCGTAGTTGAACGGGACTACATGGATTCAATCAACATCCTCAAGAATATTCATTTTTTATTATCTTCCCTGCATATCTTCTACGTGTTCGTAATTAATTGATAGAATTATTAAATACCCATTCAGGATTTGGTAGGCACAGATCGTTTTTACAAATATTCAATTGTTTGCCTAGAATTATCGACTAAACGTAATCTAAATTTTTATTCAAAACATTTTTTTTTTTTTTGGTAATTAATAAAAAAAAAAAAAAGAAAATTGGTGGATAACGAAAAGCCATATCACTGCCAAGTATTTTATGAAACGAAATAATTGAATTTCTACTTACTTTCTTTCACGTATGACATCCCGCAAAAAATCCATTGCTTCGTATAGACTCCATTTCGGTTTGAATCCATTGCCCATCAGTTTAACGTGAGCCAGCTCGCGACGATAGGATTCTCGCAGTGATTTAAAGGCTCGCGCCACCCGCTTGCCGGGAGCATTGCATTTTTTCCCAATCATTTCCCAGGCACGATTCTTTTCTTCCTCGGCACCTTTGAAATTAGGCAAACGTGAATCCCATAGTATAGGATTGTCATGAACCATCTGGATGAGTTTCAATTTATCGGATGCGTTCCGGCGAACTACTGCAAGTAAATCGAGGGTAAATAAGAATTGTTCTTTAGTTATTGTATCATGATAAGCAATAACACTATTTTCAGCTAGTTTCTGTTCTTGTATTGAATTAAGTTCTTTAATTGTTGCTATGGTTGTCGTCGCTTGTACTCTTAAAAGCTCATTTGAATCGAAATTTTTACACTTTAAAACTTTTCCAGATTTCTCGGAATTTTTAATAAAATTCACAGATTTATTGGTAGTTTGAAAAAATTTTCTAAAATTACATTTTTTAATTTTTTGTGGCGGCTGCTGTTGCTGAGGTTGTGATTGCGTCTGGGATTGTTGCAGCTGTAGTTCCGTTTTTGGTTTGAGATCCAAAGCCAAAGCTATAGCGGCGGCAGAGGCGGCGGCGCTAGCGTTCATCTCACTCGAGGATCGTGATCGTAATTCGTTTAAGGCAAACTCTGGCCCTCGCAGTTGCTGTTGACTGGGTGGACTACTACAGCTACTACTTAAACAGCTAGCAGGTGAAAGAGAAGCCTTAAGAACTGTTTGAAAGCTCATTAAAATTTATTTAATCTTCTATTCTCCTTTTAGTTTCAATTATTTTAATATATTCAATAATTTTTATTTTCTAACTGATCTTTGAACTTTATGCGATTGGTGTATGGCACGGAAAACAATATCACTTGCAATATTCTACATTTGTCAGTTGCGTTGTTACGTTGTAACTGATTTATTTATTTATATATTTCCTCTTTCTTTTTTCTTAGTTTTTATTCAGCTACCCTCTCACAACCAAGTTTAAAAACCAACTAAAAGCCATAGTACACGAAGACTAACCACCCCAGCCTAACAGAGCCCGCATTAAAAATCGTTTTCAAAATAAACCAAGCAAAAACAACTACAATAACACAGCTAATACGTATGTGTATATAATTGTTTATATGTATGTATTCAATAAATTCGTCTTAGAACCAAAATGCCATACAACACACGATCGCTTATTTCATAAACAATAACAACAATAGCAGAAAACATAGTCAGCCTTATTTCTTCTTTCAAATAACTCAGGCTAAATGCGCTCACAACCACATATCCACACATATTTATTTATATGAGTGTTAGTACAGCAGAAATAAGCAGAGCAAACAGCGAATATCGCATATAAAACTGAAAAATAAAAAATGAAAAGCAAAAACAAAAATAAAACGAAAATCACGCTTAAACACATTCAACGATTTTAGAGTTTTCGAGGTTCCCGATTGCAGCGGCTGTGGCTGTTGCTGCCAAAAGAAAAACCAGAAAAAAAAACCCTCTTTAAAGTAATATTCTATTCTATCTTACAACAGCAAAAACAACAACGGTAAATTGAACTTACATTTGGTTTATTTAACGGTAGAAGAGATCTAATAAAAAATACATACTAGCAGTTTTCATATTTTATAAGTGCATGTGCGAGGAAATACATATACATATATACATATTTATAAAGAAACGAATATGCTTAATGCCATTTATATTTCGAGAGAGAGAGAGAGAGAGAATCGCTAAATCTCACTCTCTTCTTTCATTTGAATCATTCATACACTCTCGTATTGCTGCTCTTAATTCTTTCATTGACACGAAATCTTCACACATTTCACTTTTTATTAAATCTTCTATTTTTAATGAGTACTTTTTAAGCCTTGTTAAATTTTGTGCTGAGAGATTTTTTTGTTTTCGTTTTTTTTTTTTTTTTTTGCATTCTCTAATTCTCTTCTTGCCGTAAATATTACTCACGACATTTTCTTGCAATTGTTTGTTTTTTGCTTTACAGGGATTAGTGAGAACAATTCGTTTTTGGTTTTTACATACGTTTTCTCGTTTATTTCACCGAAGTTTAAGCTCAATGAGCCTGACTGTCACACACATGGAATATAGAAGAAAAAAAAAAAAAAACAAAAAAAAAGAAGTAAACAACTGAATATCCCGTTATAAAATGCTTTAGCACATGCGTATAATTGTACATCGCATATATTTTTGCTTTTTACAAAAAACTTATCTAATATCAATTAGCTTTTCTTTTTTTTTTTTTTTTTAAAGAATTTCTCAGTAAGTTTAAAACTAAATATTAAAAATTTCTTGGCCTCAACAATTGCGCTAAGCAATACAAGTAGTTCATATTGAATGTAATTGACAGGAAAATAAAATAATTTAATCTTAAACGATACTTTTGCTATACTTATCAAAGGGTTCTCTTCCGATAATGATTCTTCTGGGTCTTAGCTTCTTTTCCAAGATACTCCTCCTAAATAAGACTACTACATGTACTAATGTGTAAAATGCTAAGTTTAAGACGCCAGTACTCCTTTTTTTGATTTTTTTATTATTTCTTTCTTTTTGTGCGAGAATTGAAGAAATAAATCACGTGTGTGAATAATATCGTCTAATTTCTAATCATAACACAAAGTTATAGTTTCTATAACTTTGCTCAAATATGGTATTCGAAAGCAAATAGTTCCAATAAAACTCTTTAACATCAATTTTATTATAAAACCATTGTTAATTCAAGAAAACACCAAGAAGAAAATTTCCTTGTGAATTCTAACTTCTCTGTGATGTCACTTAGAATACGGCTGTAAGAACAAAAAAAAAATTCAATTTCAAACATAATAATCGCGTGACAAAAGAGGAAGGCACCCAGTTTTAATCATTTATATATGATTATAAACAGTACGAAATGGCGGGATCAGGCTTCATGTGCTGCCTTTAACGCTACACAAACTTGGACTATAAGCATCAAAAATTCGACTTTAAAAATGAAATAATTAACAAATAAAACATTGGAAATTATTAAAAACACAAATATATGTACATCTCTCATCATATTTGGTTTTTTTCTCTTTTTTGATATATTCTCCCCAGAAAAATATTGTAACATCCTTGCTTATCTTAAACATATAGTTCACAAAAAATGTACATAAATTATATATATAATTAGCACAGGATCTGCCTTTAGCAATGTTGAAATAATGCCTATAGAGCCAATTAGGCGTATCTCTTTCTCAAGGTATACACTTCTTTTTTCATAACTATTTTTCATTTGATTAATGTTATCTAATATGAAATAAGTCGTGCGAATGAAAAAAAAAGAGAAAAAAACAGAAACCACTATGCAATGAGATGATATATGCGGAACTCACGACTTTTTACTAAAACAAGATTAAATGTATGGAATACATGACGTTTTACTACGACAAGATGGCTACAATTTTTTGACAGACATAAGAAATTTTCTTATAGTGTTTACTTTTCTCTTTTTTTATTTTAATCATAACTTTACAATTTCCTATATAAACGGCATTTTTCTTTTTTGGTCATCGTTTCACAAAAGTATCGTTTGCTCTAATAACAAAAAGATGGGGCAAGTAAGAAATTTTACATTCTGCTCTGGAATCAAATAAAGTCCAATATTTGAATATTCAAAACTGTTATAAGATTTAAATCTTTTGTATCTATTTACAATTAAATCCATTTAATTTCCTAGTGCAGTTTTAGAAAAGCGTTGAAATATTCATAAAATTTGTGTCTAAAATTTTGTAAAGATGTTGAATATAAAATAAATTTTAAATGTTCACTAAAATTACACTTTTATTGTAATAACATCATAAGAACCACTCTAATATGTGTAAATGATATTAGATTTTAGTTTATAAGAAGCCGTTTCCGTTATTAACTATAAAAGAAAACGCAACAACTTCGAATATCATTCACTCTGAACATAATTCTTGGGTGCTTTGCACTAAAACCATGGACCGACTCATTTTCTAAGAGAGGAATGAGCTCATGAAATGTAATGATTAACATGTTCATCTCATTTATAAACAGTGCCTCACAAAACAAATACAAGTAAGTTTTGGATAGCTCTTATGATCGAAAAACTCTCTATGATAAGAACCGTTTTTAGTTTGGTTTTGCAAGCCAGTTTTGTGGCTTAAAAAATAATTCTAGCTTTGCTAGAAATATTTATTGAATATTGAAGCGCTTCCATATAGGATATAATTAACGTCGATTTACTTTGTGTCATTTGCGATAGTGTCGGCAGGAAATAGAAATCTTTGTAAAAGGAAAACTCCAATCATCAACTTCCAACGACAGAATTTTCTCGGCGATTGGTTTTTTGAAGACAAAATTTGGCGTATATTCTTTTTTGTCGTCTGAGCATGAAATATCACAAGAGTTGACTTTTAAGGTGCACGGTGAATTGAAACCAAATTTTCGGGATATGTTTAGAATGACGGTAAATTCTTTTGCAAGATGTATACGGGAGTTTATTGTCAATTTAAATATTCGGCCTCTTTTTTTTTGGCAATTTAGAATCTTCGCCGAATGTGGAATTGTTAGGCTGTTGACATAATAAAGTTAGGCTGTTGAAGTAATAAAAAATTCCAACATATGCAATATAAACGAACAAAATGAACCCGCCCGTTTCTCCTGTATATTTTTGTGCTCCAGGCATGTTATCATAAGCACGATTTCATTGCGATTACAATCTTTGTATTGAGGACCTTGGGGATGAGGTTGGTTTTTCATTGATATTTTCTAAAATTACAAGGCATGCTTCAGCAATGACGTTGCTGATAGCTGTCGTTCGGAAAGCATATGCGCTGGATCTGATTAATTGCTGAAAAACGGGATTCGGAATATTAATATTATAGATTTGCCTTTCTTTTAGAAAATAAGAAGTGCATTTATTAACGAAAATTATATTTATATTAAATGTTTCACTTAGCTTTAAAAATAAAAAAAATAAAAATATTTGCAATTATTTTTTCGTCAACTGTATGTTTGCAGATGTGTATGTGCGCATATATAAGTCAATTGCAACAATTACCCCTAGAGCAGAATGAAAGGAATATAAGGAGAATGAGAGTATGAACTTATTAAGCTCTTCATAGGAGAGAAAGAGAAGGACTGCAATTGTATTTTAACAATATAATGCGATTAATTTAATATGTAAAGAGACAGGGCCAGAATAGCTGGATGAGTAATCTGAGCATTTGATAAAAAACATGGGGCGAGGTATTTTTTAAATTGAATAAATCTTAATGGGAATTATAAGTTTTTGTTAATATGCTGGCAGCAACGATGTCATCCCACTCATGAATCGTATGTCATTTGTGGCAAAAGTTAGTAAAACTCCAACATATCGGAATATATAGATAGCAATAATTATTATTAAAATTTTATACATAAATTATTTCAAAATATATTTGAAATTTATCATTAGGCTCTTGCAAAGCATATCATTATAAAATTCTATTCATTTCAATCCTTGATGCAGCTTTTTAACACTAGAAACTCTCACTCTCTCTCTCTCTCTCTCTCTCTCGCTCTAGTAATATTTTGTATATACATATTTCTGCCAAAGTGACTCAATTTGGTTCACTTCCTCAATCGACTAAAAAAGCAGAGTTCAATAACGAATGCGATTTGTTAGCAATTGTGGTCACAATAGACAAGAGGCTGGGAGGTCATTAACCTTTTGCGCTCTTTTTTTATAAGTCAAAGCCGGCGACACCTAAGTAGGTGTCGGTTAGCAGATATTTGCATTAGTATTGAGTATAAACCAAGAAAATTTACTACCACATCCTCTCTCAAAGTTACTTTTGTAAGAAAAAACAGCATTGAACCATTTTGCACTTGTAATGTTATAGTTTTTTGCAGATCTTGGAATGTGATTGTAATTTGTTTGATGTTGTCTCCCTACCCGCGAAGGCTGCCTTGTAATATACAAAATGAATGCCGCTGAAGCCAACTTAATAATAAGTGGCGATCCTTACGATTGAACACACACAATAAACTGATCACATTGCAAAATAGACGATTGGCCGGTAAGGTTGATCCATCAGCTGAAGAAGAGGAATGCAACACTGCGTTCGTAGTGGTAGCAGTGTACAGACGCGATAATTCATGTAAAAAAGAAATTAGAAGTCGATACGGACAAAAAAGCATCTAAAGCAATGTTTTTATGCCCCTATTGATAATTTTTTCGAGTGGACTGAATTTTATTTTTGGGGAATAAAATGCTTTCTAATTCTTTGTTCGTCTAATCATTTTTGGCAAGAACAGGGGCAAATTCATCATTTAAGCCATTGGGCTGAATATGAAGTCCATTATCTGTTAATATATAAAAAAAAAAAAAAAAAAAAAAAAAAAAAAAAAAAAAAAAAAAANGAGCGAACAGAACAGCTTTAGCAAATAAGGACTAAATAATAAACGAAGTCAAGAAAAGCCGCAAAGTATACCGATATATATATATATATATTTATATATATGTATATATGTAGAGGAATGAGAAGAAATAAAATTTCAAATAAGACACCACAAATGAAATAAACCACAAAGAAACGTATATAACGAAACATTCAAAATAAGAAACTGACAAGACTGCAACCAATAATATATAATATAAAGCCACATAGCGAAGATGAATTTCATAAGTAAAATTTTAAATAAAATCACACACAAATTTTACTTAAATTTTTGAAAATATTTAAAACACGAATAATAAGTGATGAGAAAAAAGAAAAAAGAAAAAAAAAACAACGGAGGGAATTGAGAAAGAAAAAAAAAAAATCATAGAAATAAAATTCATTTGATTAGTGAAACAACCTACACATAGATGCGTATAAACATAAGAGCGGATGTAAGGTAAGGTATACACACACACACTCTCTCTCTCTCTCTCTCTCTCTCTCTCGAATCGTTCTAATTAACGTTTCCTCTGCAACGTTGTATAACTTTATTTTGTTAATTCCCGTTCGTTTTTTGTCTCTGTCACCAAAAAACTTTTTCATTAATAAAATATATTTTTTGGTGTTTTGTTGTTTTGCTGTTTTACAAATTTTGTTCTCTTGTTTGTCTTTTTCATTTTTTTTTCTTTTTTTTTTTTTCTTCTTCTTTAAGGAAATAACTAATTGACTGACTAACTGACTGATCGTAAACAGTTTTCTGTTTATTGTAATAATGAAGGCAAACTTTTAAAAGAATTTTAAATCTAACTGATAATTTACCCTCTTGCCACCCCACCTATGATTAAGAAACACAGACATAAAAACATAAGCACATTTATATATATTTATTAATGCGTGTATATGTGTTCATATGTAAATGAATGTATATTAATATATAAATGAACGTATTGATGAACATGTTGTGATTGTTTCGTATGGTTTGCTTGTTTGTTCTCTGCCATAATTATTAATCTCTCTGAGGCCTTTTAACGCAAAATTGAAAATAATCATAAATATAAACGAACGAAAAGAAGTTCACACAACTCTGATAAAAATTTCTCACTCTCTCAAGAGCTTACGACCGCCCATATGCATGCATGCATGCAGAGATATGTGTGAGGCTATAAAAATACACAAACAAAAAAATAATTCGGGCGCATACTTGCATCTATAAAAGCATATATATATATNTAGTTTGGGGAAAAAGAAATCCATCCAATCTTATATGAACTTCAGGACTTTATTTAACATTTCGAATTGGAAAATAATGGATTTCTTTTTCCCCAAACTAATATTTATTTATTTTCTTTTTTTTTTTGAAAAGTTATAATTGAATGTCTTAACTATTGATTTATAATTTTTGCCTAATAACTTAAGAAATATCTTCAGAAAATATTAACATTTTTTTTTTTTAGAAGCATTTCAGCAAGCAAAGAAACTATGTTAGGGGTTGTTTCATTGAGACGATCATTGCGGATAATATATGACGTTTAGATCAATTCGAGAGATTTCAATGTTTCTACCAAGAAATTAAGGGGTTGGCATGAGGCTTTTGGATCTTTTATTATAAACTTTGCTCATTGATACAAATATTTTCTTGTTTTTTTTTTTCCTCTGTCGTCAGTTCGCAACACGTAAAATGTAAAATATATATGATTGATACTCTCTTTGACAAAAATGTAGTAAAAGAGGCACTTTCAAGAGAGGAATTGTTGACATAAAAGAACGAGGAGCCGTAACTGAAACTAGAAGCTAAGGAAGCTTAGGTAGCTTAGGAAAAAATTGATAGAAATTTTGTTGTAATAAAAGAAGATGTCTCTACAATAATTGAAAAGTATTTTTCCTCGTAACACAACTTTTGAAAATGGCACGTAGAGTAACTGTAACTATTTTCATTCTTTTCATCTTAAATTTTTTACGTTATCTTCGAGAAAATGTTCTTTAGAGAGATTGACGCAGAATATTAACCATAAGTTAATTTTAAGTTCTTTTTTTTTTTTTTTAATTAATAAAAAATGTGTTTTTTCTTCGAAAATTGAAAGTTAGTTTAGTCCAAGTATTGGCAAATTCTGTAATAAATGCTACATTATTCTCTAGATATATATGATTAGTAAAAAAATTAAATGCTTTTTTTTTTTGTGTGCATTTTTTTTCACTTGAAAAGGCATTTATATGAAGAAAAATTGATACAATTAATATTAACCAAAATATTTTCTCATTATTTTCTTGCAACTTTTTCCCATCTCTCACAACGCCACGGTGATAACGTATCGAAAGAATGATTCTGGTTTGACGTCGATCTAATCATCGATTCATTTTTGTACTTCTTTAACATTTTGAAAATGTGTGCCTTGCTGCATCCATATGAAAAAGTCGTAAACAGAAGGCGTTACGTCTGATGAATAGGCTAGATGCGGCAAAATTTTCTATACGGGCGACAACGATACATCCATGACATTTCTTGCAACGTGTAGCCGAGATTGAGTCATGCAAGAGGATGACTTTGCGTCTGTTAACCGTTATTGCTGGTCTTTTTTTTTTGGCAACAATACATCGTTCAATATATTCGACTGACGTCGGTAGATATCTGCTATAATAGTTTCATTTGTTTTTAGCAGCTCGTAATACACGACTACACTTCTAACTCCACAATATGCATGGCAAAGCTTTATGGACATGAAATTTTCACTTCGATGTCAATGTGAATGGAACTCCTGACTTAAATGTTACCAGAGAATGAGAGTATAGTTATCATTTGTTAATAATTTTTCAAAATAAATTTCTTCTATCAATAAAAATTTGTCAAAAATAATTTTTTTTTTTTAAAAGGCTGATTACAATGACGTTACGCCTTCAGCTAATAGAAAATACATGAAAATTTTTTTTTGAATTTTTCTATCAGGCTGCTGGTATCATTGAGTTTTGTCAGTTGATTAAAAAAAATTTCTCAATTTTTAAGGGTTGTTCTTAAAATTCTCGAGTAGATCAAAAATTTGTTTTCTTCTAAAATTTTTG
>KK351034.1:2316980-2328036 GCA_000671755.1 Glossina brevipalpis | reverse complement strand
CTTGATTGTTATTTTTTCGTGTAGAAGTAATATGTTATGTAAGTTTAAGTATTCTATTTTGTAATTTTATAATACACGGGTCAATATTTCTTGGAAATAAGTAAGACAAAAAAAACATTTCTTTTTTTTGTGTTGTTTGCAAAAACCATTTTTATTTATGAACATAATAGTCTCCTTCAAAAGTCATATAATTAGTTTAATACTTCTTTATAGAAGATTTCAAATCCCATCAAATATCGATCTTGAATCCATTGATATCAGTAGAGTGACTGACCGAACCCGTTTGAACTTTTAATACGGAATAATGCGTAGATTCGATTAAGCTCCTTACGCGCGTGGATTTTCTTTTTAAATTTATTTTTTCTTTGAAATTTTGGATATGTCTGCAAGATAATCCTCCAATATCCTCCAATCCTCCAATGGATGTCAAAAGTAGCTAATAAAGTTTTGATCACAATCATGTTTACCTAACTTTCTGTGCCTAATGTCTGTCCAATTATTTATAGAACTGTGTACATTTCTCATGGCTGTTCTTATGCTCAAAATGTGTACTAACGCGGCCTACGTCTTACAAAATTTTATTTTCTTTTTAATCTTTATATTATTCTTTACCTATTTTCATTCTAAAATATTAATAATTGAGAGTATTGGTTCTGTATATAAACTCTTATTTCTTATAAGAATTTTTATTCGGGATGAGGTAGGAATTCAGATTACTTGGATTTTAAAGTAAAATTTAAAATTTTATTACGAATAAATAATGATTGATTCTACGTAATGTTTAATCAAACTAAAACGAAGAGTTTTTCGGAGCCATAAATATTCAAAATTTGGCTCTAAATGAAGTTTTCTTTAGTTGTTGAGATTAATTTCTTTAACTTGAACCTTTGAAATTAAAAATCCTTTTTCTGTATTCATGACAAAGACAATAACAACAACAACATCAACAATAACAACAAAACTTAATTTAAAATGTAATAAAACAGTAAACACAACGTTGAGAATTTAAAAGAATCCACACTTTGGGAAAAAAATTGAGACATAAAATAAAAAAAAAAAAAAGTCAATAAATAAATTAAAAATAAAATAGATTTTTAACTAATATTGACATAGGCCTAAAATAAATGATAATAATAATAATAATAATAATAATAATAAGCACAGAAACAAAAACAAAGTGAAAGAGAATATAGAAGAGTTAGATAAACTCTAATAATGATAATGCGATGAAACTTTTCCATATAGAAATCAGTTAAATACAAGTACAAAAGAATAAACAGACACACAGATAGGCAAAAAAATAAAAAAAAAACCCAACCCAACCCATTTATTTGTTGAAATGTACAAACAGTTAAAAAAGTGTCAACATAAGATTTTCTATCAATTTGAAAACAGCTGCAAAAAAGGAAATGAAAATATACGAAGACAAACTCTGTATATGCCAGCCAGCAATTAAACCATAAAATCGAACAATATGTACAGTTCAGAACGCAGCTAAGCACAATTCAACCGCTTCTTCATTTGTAACAAACAACTGATAAAGAAAATGTTTTAAGCATAACTTGAACGAACAGGCAGCAGACACTACTATACTTTTGCTTAAAAGACGTTTCATGTCTGGATAAGCGTATATATATATGCGTATATATCTATATATATACATATATATATATATGTATGTATGTATGTATGTATGTATGTATATTTTATATAAGAAAATGCACACAAGCATTTATTCACAGGCAGAAAAGCAGTTCAATACAAATGATATAACAGTCATCGATAAAAAGTACGAGATACAAATATATTTACATGCCAGGAATATGTGTAGATATGTGATATACATATGTTTATAGTAGTAATATCGTTTGTATGTTTATGATATTTACTGTTTGCAGTTACGTTATCTTGTTGCGTTTAGGTTTTGTTTTTACCGTCAATAAAAATAAGTGAAAATCAGTCAGAACAATGCTTACACACACACACACACACACACACACACACACACACACACGCACACATACATACATACACATTAGCAACAAGAGCAATAATAACTAGTACTACTACTACAATTATAACAANACAACAACAACAACAACAATAAGAACAGCAACAACAATAGTAATAACAATAACAACCACGTAACACAGCTACTGATAGTAAAAATATAAAATCGCATTCACGCGCGTATGTAGTACGTTAAATAAAACATAGAACCAAGCAACAGCCAGCCATCCATCAGCTAAAGTTAAAAAGAAAACCAAACGTATTTATATAAACATCTAAAGAATAATAGCAATAACACATATTATATTTTATTCTTTGTTTTGTTGTTGTCACTGGTGCTGTTGTTGTTGTTGTTGTTGTTGTTGTTGTGCTGTAGATAATGCTAAACCAAAAGAAATGTCACACGAACAACTTTTATCAAACAAAGAAGGAGAGTAAAAGTGTAATGATCTCTCTTTACTTTTAATTAACTGTACTATTCGTTCTATACTTTTCTCTCTTCTGCTCTCTTTGTCTGTCTCTCTCTCTCTCTGTCTATCTTATTCAATACATATTATTATGGTTTTGTCGTGTAGTGTATAGTGTGAGAGTGAAAATGATAAAAAAATTCAATCACTTTACATATATAACTTCAATTGCTGTTGTTCTCTACGCATAATTGTCCTTTGATTTGCTTGCTGTTTTGGTTGACTGGCTGGTTGGTTGGCTAGTCGGGTGGCATGAGTAAGCATAAGATAATATGATAATTTTTGGTTTATGTAGTTTTAGGTTTTTTTTAGTCATTTTTCTTGTTGTTTTGTTTTTGTTTTTTTTTTTTTTTGTTTATTGTCCGGCCTGAAAAATATTTTGTTGTAAATGAACTTTGAACTGATTTCGTAAGAAAAAAAAAAGCGATAGCAAAGAAAAATCATCTAATATGCGTAAGGAATTATATTCGGTTTACACTGATAGTTTTTATACCTATCGCGCTTGATTGTTATTCTTTTTTTTTTTTGTTCTCCGATCAAAGTGTTCGTGTAGAAGTAAGTTTAAGTATTCTATTTTGTAATTTTATAATACACGGGTCAATATTTCTTGGAAATAAGTAAGACAAAAAAAACATTTCTTTTTTTTGTGTTGTTTGCAAAAACCATTTTTATTTATGAACATAATAGTCTCCTTCAAAAGTCATATAATTAGTTTAATACTTCTTTATAGAAGATTTCAAATCCCATCAAATATCGATCTTGAATCCATTGATATCAGTAGAGTGACTGACCGAACCCGTTTGAACTTTTAATACGGAATAATGCGTAGATTCGATTAAGCTCCTTACGCGCGTGGATTTTCTTTTTAAATTTATTTTTTCTTTGAAATTTTGGATATGTCTGCAANAACGAGTAAAAGTCAATTTACCTCTTACTTCTTATGACTCTCTATTCTATTTACAGCACTTCTTTTCACGATAATTCTTTACTATTTAGGACTTAATAGAACTGAAGTAATATTTGAACTGGAGACAGAATGTCACAGATAGTAGTGTTGATGTCTTTTCAAGTAGACAATAATTCTAAAAAATTAGTTGGGGAATTTTCGCTTCCGTGATTCGTAGAAAATTTAAAACGAATAGTTAAATCCACGGCGGTCAGGTTGCCCAGAAGAAGGCCGCTGGCGCGATCCTTCGGGGCTTACCGTAGTGGTTGTGAGAGTAACTGGAACGGAACATCGTCTGACCAGACGAATCTGAAAAATTTTCGAAACCCTCTTTGATGGATATTGTTTTACTGCTTAAGGGAGGAACGCCGTTGAAAAATAGTCTTGCGCCTAGGTGCATTCTGAAATTAAGGTACACATCAGGTGCTCACCTTAAACTCATGATAGCAATCTTTGATAACGAAATAGAGTACCTTTTCCTTTCAATTCATGTAATAAATCCCTATGCATGTATGTTTGCCCAATATATATTGGTAAGATACATGTTCCATACTTACAATTAGAATCTAAAAATACAAATACGAAACTTTCTTTTCTTTTTTTTCAACTCTCGCTCGGCTCCATTAAATCCACATCCAAGTTAAGAAATACCGAATATTAATAGAGGTTAATAGAAAGTCCTTGAAAATAAAAGTATATAGTCAAGCATTTCTTGGTTTATGTTTGATAGGTAACCTTGCTTTAGTAACATACGTAAACCGGAACTGCTATATTTAGTACATTGTTTCACATGTTAAAAAATGTGGATCTCCTAAGAGCCGCTCAACATGTTCAAATAGTAAGAACTTACCACAAAGACGCCGATACTGTAGCAGCTACGTTTCGAAAATTACCTTAAAAAGATCTAGTTCTTTAAGATATCCTGTTTACGACATATGAACTATGTATTCCACAAATAAGGGCAAAGTTAAAATATTAATTATATTAAAAAAAAAAAAAAATATATGTAATCGAAATCTTAGTCAGAAGTGTTTTATTTACAAAACTGTACAAAACGGATGACCCTGACTTGCTAGACTAGATCACTTTGTGATCGCCAAATATTTTTTTTGCTGTCACTTGTCATTGTTGAAGTATGAAAGCCAAAGACAAGTGTTCTGGCGTCAAACGAAAATAATTAAGAGCGAGTCTGTTTAGTGATAGGACATGGTATATACATTGTGTCTAATTTGAATCGCTAGTTAAGTGGTTTGTTTAAAACTTCTATAGTTTTGCTGACTATCTTAAGTATTTACTTGATTCTTTTTCTTTTTTTGCAGCACATAATTTATGTCATTAGCCTTGTAAGCGAGATAACGATTAATGATAGAATTATGAAGCTCCACAATTTTATTTGAATCACGATAATATGGACTAAGAGTAAATCGATCAAGTAAAAATAATCTTATATTAGATCGCGACATTTGATACCTACCAGTTGAAACAGTTTTTATAAACTTTACTGAAGATTGGAAATAAATATATTAGTTTTGTAAAAAGAAAGTGAAAATTCTAATTCTATACAGGCATGTCTTTCTGTCCGTCCTTTCGTAGATATGTATAGTAAATACACTTCTCGAAGCCAAAACAAGAAAGGAAATCAGATTTAAACCTGGGAACAGCATTGAATGCAGGTTGGTATTGAAAATGGGCCATTACAGTGAAAGAATACGCCCTTACAACATAAACTGAGAGCGCACCACTATTTTCATAAACAAAAAAAAGATACAGTGTTTTATTTATAAATTACAACAGGTACATGAATAAACATCTCCAAGTATGCGGCGTATACAAACGGAAAACCTCTGCCACGCCTACGCATTATTAAATAATAACGAAATTTCATTTTTTCTTAATTCTGAGGATTTATTTATTTATTTTTTTTTCATTTTTAAAGGTAAAGGTGTTGGGCATAAAAGATTTAGCCAAAGCCGAATACAATTCTTCAATTGATGGAAATATTTTGTGGAGTATATAATATATACAGAATGGGACAAATTTCGCAATGATATTGACTTTATAACGTTAGAATTTTTAATTAGTTTTTATATGTATCTACTTATATGAAAGTTATATTAGTTTGTGTGATTGATTCCTGCATTAATAATTTTTTTAAAAAGGATTATGACTATTTATCNATAATGATGATGATGATCGTGTTGATGATGATGATGTTGATGATAATGATGATGATGAAGATGATGATGTTGATTATGAATTAATACCGTATAAGATTTCCGTAGCGTATTGTAGTTTTCGCGACATTGTCAATGTTGAGCTTACTCGGATTACTACTTCAACATCTAATGCTTTGTTATATAGATATTAATTTTTAAATGAAATATTAATCCATCTTAAGAGGACAAAATGACGATTATTTTATTTATTTAAAAGATAGCAAACTATTCGATTCACATGTGAACTTATATATTAAGATTAACAATAGAGCGGATATATCACAACCATTATTATATACCGTAAGCCCTTGTCAAGATCGCCTATACAAAAGACAAATAATTTATATTAACGTAATTTATGTGGTCTTCAATAGGTAAGAAATGGGGCCATGTCGTAGTATCCGTTTGAAAAACAGGCCTGACTGCAAAGAGGGAAATTTGAATTGTCGGTTCTCTCCTAATCAAATCAAACTTTTATAGATGTCTAACGTTTAGAATGAGAAGATAAGTGATCCCTTTAACTCCTTATTTCTTATTCTTTGATCGGACAACCAAGTCATGTCCTCTGAACATGTCGATAGGGCAAAATAAAACAGAAAAGATTTCCTTAAAATTGCGGTCAACTAGAATTCGCTGTAAGAGGATGATAATTCATATTTTTTACTTGTTTTCGTTTTTGTTTGAATCGCAGGAAAAATGTTACCACTGATCCGAACAATACATAAATTCTATGAATAGATACATATGTCTCTAAAACAAGAAAAAATTTTATTCGTGATTTTCATAAATAATATTTAGTTCTTGTTTTTAACTATTTCAACATGTACTTAGTAAAAACAAAAATTAAATAAAAAAAAAAAAAAAAAAGTAAACAAAGTAAAGGGAAAAAGAAAAACAAAAAAATTATTCTACTTGCAAGGTTTACCTAGTACTGGCATTAACATAATTCTTGTAAAATGTGACAGCACCACAGAGAATCATAGAAAGGGAGCGCGAAGGTGAGTCAGTGGTATGAAACAGAGAGAAGTTACTTCTTTTTCTTTATTTTGTCTTTTACATTTCCTGGGGGTTTGTTAAATGAAAAGTTCTTTTTATATTTCCCTTCTCTTTGCTCTCTCATTCCTTTCTACCAACATTTCACTTGCTTGCTTTATATATATGTGGCATAAAGCAATCTACTGTATCTTATATTTTATTGTATCGAGAGGCAGATGGTATATTAGTTTTAATATCATTTGTGTAACGGGCATCGACGATTTGCAAATTCTTGACCAGCATGAGACTTAAAGTTGAGTTACATTCGTTTGGCCGTTCATCTGATCATTCGTCTATCCGTCTATTCGTTTATCCGTTGATCCATCTATCTGTCTATTCGTTTATCCATCTATCCGTCTATCCGTTTATTCGTCTATCGGTTTATTCCTCTATCCGTTTATCGGTTTATCTATCTATCCGTTTATCTGTCTATCCATTTATCCATCTATCCGCCTATCCGTTTATCTATCTATTCAGATATTTAGTTATCCGTCTATTCATTTATTCGTCTATCCGCGTATCCGTTTAACTGTCTATTCATTTATTCGTCTATCCGTCTGGCAGTCTACACGTCTATCTCGCTATCCGTCTATCCGTCTATCCGTCTATCCGTCTATCCGTCTATCCGTCTATCCGTCTATCCATCTGTTCATCTATCCGTCTATCCGTCTATCCGTCTGTCCGTCTATCCATCTGTCCACCTATCCGTCAATCCGTCAATCCGCCTATCCGCCTATCCGTCTATCCGTCTATCCATCTATCCGTCTCTCCATCTACCCGTTTATACGCCTATCCGCCTCTCCGATTCGTTCGATAAAGTTGTTTATAAGCAAACCTATAATAGCAAAAATATTACAATAGCTTAGAAAATAACCAAAAATTTTATTCCATTTCATCAANAAAACCGTAAAAAAAAATCTCACAAGAGAATATTTATTATATGCGAAAAGAAAGCTCTAAGCATAAGTCTTCATTATATATCTTAGTGATTTCCTAGAATTTTAATTAATGTTATTAAAAAATCAAAATTTAAATCAATTCCAACGGATTTTTGACGGTTGCGAAGATTGAAAAAAATCTTAAAACATCAAAACGAGATCCAACTTCAATATTGAAATCTAAGTTAATTTTTGCCTAAAGTCATGCATATGCTCAGTTATGCACTTTGTTTCCATAAAAAGGAAGAGAAGAGAAGACAAAAAAGTTAGTTAAGCTCACAAAAATGTATTCGATGTTTATGAAATGCATAATAGAGCGTACGTATTAGCTTTGAATTAAAAAAAAAATTCCATTTTACAAAATTTTCAAAAAAAAAGAAAAAAAAACAGAAAAAATAAAAAGAAGAAAAAGAATAATACAATATATACCAACAATATATACCAACTATAGAAATTAAATCAATAATTACAGGGATTCGTTACGTAACCTAATGAGTCAACAACATTTGATCTCTGCATTAGGTTTGAAAAGAATGAAGATGCTAAAAAAGACTTTAGCAAAACGTTAATTTAATATCACCATAATGGTTTTACTTATTTTAAGTGACTTCCAAGAGATCGAATGGTTACTTTAGATGTTTACTGATGTTCATTGACGATATTAGATGAAACCATTGAAACAAATCCTCTAGCATCGGTAAAGCTTAAATGAATAGTTTTCTGCCATAAACAGCGGGGAACATGACATAGCACGTCTACTGGAGGATTAATAAACTTTATATGGAAAGCAATGGCGCACACACACTCTCACGCAACATTAACAAAGATTTCGATATTTGTAAGACACTAAGTTGTAAAACATTTATTAATGATGATGTTCATGATGATAATGATGATGACGATGATGACGATATATGATGATGATCATAATAATGATGATGATGATGGTAATAATGATGACGATGATGATGACGATGATGATGATAATAATGATGCTGATGATGATGATGATGACGATGATGACGATGATGACGATATATGATGATGATCNGCTTTAATCGATTCCGATCGACATTTGATGAGTACAGGCATTGAACATAATTTAGCATCGTCCATTTGAGCGCATTATAGACAAAACAGTTAAGAATTTTGAAGAAGAAGAAGAAGGAACTGAATCTGTAAGAGATTTGTTAGGATCCGCACATTATCGAAACTCACGCTCGACCAGATGTATTGATGTTGTTAGTGAAATTATCAAAGAAGGTTGAAATTTCTATCAGAGAATTATGTCTTATTTATGTTTAGTAAAAATCTAGAATATGGATGATCCTATTTAGAAAATTTTTTATAATTAATTTATATACAACGTTAGTTGTGTGAATAATATTTTTTTAATTTTATCTTGATTCTCGTTTTTATTGGTTACACTTATATCAGTTTTGTTCCTTCATTGTGATATTTATTCCCAAATATAGGATTCATTTGTAGAAATGATAAGATGAGAGATATTTCTCTGATAAATTAGAACGCCTAAGTTGATTATGATGAACGTATTTTATACAATATTATTCACAATCATTCATTCAAATCGAATACTCTTTAAAATACCTTTAAAATGATTGCCATACAATACATGTTCTCGATTTTTCAAATTAACAAACGTTCTTCTTGTTCTCTCGTTTTCCTTCTACTCAACATGTTTGGAATTTCTGTATTGAATTTCATTTTTTTTTTTAAATTAAAAAATACTTTTTGCTTGAATGAATGAATCTAAACGTGTACAAGGCAATGAGTAGAGAAAATCATACTTGAAAGTATTTGTTTTGTAAATTTAATCCGAGCATTGTTATAGGCGATTAAAATTTTTTCTTGTTTGGCGTGAATATTTAAGATTCTTTTTAATCTTGAATCATAAAAATATTTCTTTAAGATACTTTGACGGACAGACGGACGGACGGACGAACAGACGGACAGAAAGACATACAGAGGGACGAGCAGAGTGGCGGACGGACAGACAGACGTACGAACAGACGGATGGACAGACAGGCAGACGTAAGTGTTATATTAAGTGTAATATTGCTTTTAATTACTAATTATCTCTCCTTTGAAATGNTTGCGTAAAACCAGCATAAATTTGTTGACAAGCATTTTATCGTTATAAGTCCGAGCAAATGTTTTTCTTCTTTTTTTTTTTTTTTTTTGCTTTTTCTTTTTTTTTTTTTGCATTTACAATTCAATTGTCCACACATTGAGGCAAGACACCCGGCCCCTTAACTTACTAATGGCGATAGCAACAACGATAACGGCGATAATTGTGTGGTGGCATGTGTTCAAGTAATGGTAGTCTCCGTTATATTTACGGTATACGGGATGTGTGTGTAAGTGTGCGTCTATGTGCGAGTATGCTTCTAGAGTATTTAGCTTTTGTTGTTGTGTCGTTTTATGTTTTAGTTACTACACACACACACACACAGTCAGACATTGGCATGACCAGCTTAGCTGGTCATGGTAGTGCTGGTAATGGATATATTGATAATTGTGGCAGCAATAAAAGCCCAGACGAACGCTAGAAACATTTTCCTCCACTCGAGCTGTTGATAAATGTGTGATTTTTGTTGTTGTAAATTTCTTCTTTTTCTTTCTTCTTTCTTTTTTTTTTTGTTCTTTTCTCTTTTGTTTTTGTTTTTGTTTTTTTCTCTTTTTTGAAGTTTCATATGATGCGTTTTATGCGCGTTATTTAGGTTTTAATGCTTTTTTAACGGTAACGACAATTATTAGTTCCCCTTGATTAAAACATGTGTACTCATGTGGGAAATTAGTCATGCAGTCAAAATTGCCAAAGGAAACAGATAAAAGAGAAAAGAGCAAATAAAAAAAAAAAAAAAAATCATATTGTTTTTGTCACTCAAGAATTTTTAAATAAATTTCCCCCAAGGTTTGATAAAACAATTTTTTGATGAATTGTTAAACAATTGTTATTGAATTTTTTGAGATAAACGATAGCAAGCAAAGTGAACGAAGTTGAGTTCCACTAATAAGTTGGATTTGTAAACTCTTTTAGCATTAAGCACATTTTCAATTTTATTATATATTATTAGAATACGTGAAGTCTTAAATTTCTTTTATTATTTAACTTTTGATTTAATAACATTCGTCTATTAGTTTGTCTGCGTTTTTTGTACGCCTATGGTCAATGGTGGTGTTTGAAAAATTTTTAAAAATTTAAATTCAAAATTTTATAAAAATCTGCCAGGCAGTTCAAATTATTTTGCACTTTGCTTAATTTAATATACATATATTTAATCTGAAATACATTCACCTTAAGTGGTTGATTGGCATCCGAACACTAAGGGCCATAATAAGTTTCAGACATTATGGCCCTTCAATCCGTCAATGCTTAGATGTTTTATGTAAAGATTTATTAAAATGTAGGAATTTTTTTTT
>KK351034.1:2262569-2276039 GCA_000671755.1 Glossina brevipalpis | reverse complement strand
TTTTTTTATTAATTTCAGTTATAGTAAACATATAGTGCACGGATGTGTAAATGTAACTTTTATATAATAGCGTCATATAAAAATGAGAAATATACAGGAAATGCACAACAACAACAAAAAAAAAAAAAGAAGGGGGAAAGAAAGAAAGCCCGGATCCGTCAGCAGCAGGAAACATAAATTTTGCTGCATCCATCCATTGTGAAAGTATGAAAGTTTCTCCATCTATAAAAGGCAACTGATATACAATAATGTTACAATGCTTGAAATGTGAAAATATTTTCCATAAACTTTTTACATAAAATTATATATTAAAGCAGCATACGCTTTTGGATGAACCTACTACACACACAGTTTGCATCTAAATTTAATTTATTGCATCCTATTAAAAGCAACACAGAAAACCTTTAAAAACTATGTTGTGTGTATAAGATGCATGTAATTGACATGAAAAAATTAAAAAAAAAATGAAAAAAATATAAAAAAAAAAAAAAACTTTCTCATCAAAATTCTTTTTATGAAAACTATTTCCGATATATAACAGAAAACTGATAAATCGATTTATTATCTTAGTTTATACTTATGAATTTATATGCGTACACGTTATGCATGTTTATGAAAAGTTTTCGAAAGTTTTTTACATCTGGATTTTTATTATAATTTTGAAAAAATTTTTCTGCTTATTTATCAAACGTTTTTATCTACTATCTCGCTGATTTGTCTCATAATAACTTTTAAGATGATGGACTTAGTAATAACAGCTCAATTGAATGTATTACTGCAGTCGTAATAGATAATCGTTTTTTATTTATGATAAAATCATTTTATTCATTGCGGAATAATCATTTTCATAAATATTTATTGCAAACTTTCATACTACTATAGGTCCTTATTCGTATTAATTAAAATTTTTATCGAATTTTTCTTTCTTTCGTAACTAACTTATGCCCTTATGTTTTTGTAAGCTCTACTCTCGAACCTGATACTTATTTTATTATTATTTTTATTATTTATTTAGTCCAATGAAATGATTTACAACGCAAAAAAAAAAAAAAACATAATCGGACTACAAATAAGTTTCCGCCGTTTTCTTAAAAAGGAATTAAGAATTTATTATGAAATAATGAAGCATTACGTTTTATTCAAAATATTGTCCTGGACTAGCTGCTACTTCTACCATCTTTTAGATAAAATATGAATACCCTAAGAGAAAACCAACTGGCCGAGCACAAAATTACGTCATTTGTCCGGTATCGGAGGCTCTTACTCGACCATACAATAAATAAGCGATTGTAGCCAGCATTAATCAGAAGTAGCAATGTCCACTAGTGATAGCAGTGGACTGGATAACATATTCCAGCTTAGTACTGCTAAAATTTCCTTCAAATGTTTTAATATATGGGATCGAATTTATTTGTGCTGAAAACTTACGATATTATGATTTTTGATATATTGCGTTCGTTTTTCATCCCAACTTTAACAGTTATTGGTTAACGATGGTTAATTTCATTTGATTGGAACAAATCATAATACACANACACACACACCATCATGCAACGCTGTACATCACTTACTCGCCTCGGCTATGCATTATGTAAAATATTTACGTATTTACCTGTTTATAAACATACACACACACACACACACACACACACACACACACACACACACACAAACAATATAATAAACTCGTTTTGTTTAAGCATCTTTTATAAAATAAGATTTGAAGTTTATTTGTGTTGTATTCTCGCTTAGTTATTCTTAGAATATTGAGTTCAGTGTTGTATCGTATTGTTTGCTAAAATGCTTTAGGATAAACAATGCCGACGATATTACTGTCTACCATAAAATTAACCTTTTGTGTTATTTACACTTTTATTAAGGATTTCTTTAGATTTATTTATATAATATTATATGAAACGAAGAGCTTAAGGAAAAATTGCAAAAGGAATTAATTTTTTTTTTTATTCCTTTTACTTTTGAAAAATTGAAATATTGCAATATTTACAAAATAATTCTCAACAGACAATATGAATTATGGTTTTTAAAGTGAAACAAAATATAATCTTATAAAAATTAATTAAATTTTTTTTTTTTTTTTTTTAATTCCTTTATGAAACTCATTGAAATTTATCTTGAGGGCAGGACTTGATATATTGATAAGCATGGCTTAGCTTTAGCTCAGCTTAGCTTAGCTTAGAGTAGGAGCCTTTGAGATGTTAAAATTTTTTTAAAGGTATCAATTGCACTGCCTTCTTTATTTGAAGACTTTATGCCTGAATTAAATTCTTATTCCCAAACATTTCTAAATTCAAATTATGCAAAAGATTTCAACAATGTTTTGCTGTAAAAAGGACAAGTTATCGTTCCTGTTAAACTTTTATTTTTCGATTTAAAAATAATTAACAAACAAAATTCGTTAAGTTTTAGTTTTTTGTTTTTTTTTTTTGGTTATTCTAAAATTCAATCATAAGCGAATTAAAACTAATTTCAAACTTTTTTTTTTTCTACTAAATTTCTGATACAATTGTGATATCGTAAACTTCAACTATCTGACACGTTAGTAAGCAAATGGACAGCAGGTTGGTGGTGGTTGTTACTTTATAATCTTTAATTTAAAATTATTTGATTAATATATTTAATTTATATAAATTTTTGCATTCGATAATTTTGGAAAAAATTAAAAGCAATTATTGTTAAAAAAAAAAAAACGAAAATTTTTAAACACAATTCTGCTACGTCCATAGAAATGCTTAAATCTATAAAACCAATTGTATGATGCCGATAACATATATTAGAAACAAACAAACATTTTTATTTACAATTCTAATCTGAAACATCAGATAACGTTTTCTTCAAACTATGTTTTCTTTTATCTTTAAGATGTAATACTTCTGTTATGAGACTTAAGTTAGTATCAATTTACAAACGTTATACATTACGACAATACTACTGGTCTATAATCATATTACATACAAAGAATTGTAGCGAGTGACAGAAATATTACGGCTCAGTTAGATTATAATTTCATAATTATATGGTATTAGCACAGAAGGTGTATATTTATCTGATCATAGTTTTTGGTTTTCGGAGTACATTTTGAAAGAATTGTGCTTTTGAGAAGGCGACGAAACGCACGTATTATTGAAAACTAGATTCGATAGTAAGAAGTCCTAACAGATATTATTACTTTATAAATTTTTTTTTTCGTAATTTTTTTTCACAATTTTTTTTTTTACAACTTTTTTTCACAATTTTTTTTTCGCATTTTTTTTAGAATAATGTTCAAAAAATTTTATACGTAATCGAGATCGATATCTTATATGGCAAAAAAAAGAAGAGTTTTCAATAGAATTCAATACTGAAAACTTCATTTTCCTTGAAAATGTGATCGTACCATTGAACCGTTTGACTTAATATTGAACCGATGGACTTCAAATTTCAATTATATCCGCATTAAAATATTATCTAAGGCAGGAAGTAGAATTTTTTTTTTTTTTTGGTTGATTGGTTTTAGCAGGATCTTCTAGCCAATATTTGACAGATTATTTTGAAAAATAAAAAATTTTTAATCTAAAATCGATGCTTTTTTTTAAAAAAAAAAAGTATTTCTAAAAAAATTCTTTACCTCATTAAAGAATGAGTGTTTGGAACAATAACAGATAGAATAGAAAAAAATTGTCTAAATAAATTCAGGTACCCACGTAAGGTCGCAAGGGAGTAATCTATATTTCAGCTTAAAATATCAATAAATTTAAAAAGGTATCGTAATGAGCGACATCAAATCAAACATCAAATCTAACGCGAAGACGACTGTTTAGTCAAAACGTAGAGTTCCTTATTCACGTTATCACAACTGGTTTGTCTTCTATCCGAGTAAACCTGTCGCGCGGCATACAGATTAAAACTCCTCACCGTCTAATCATTTTAGACTTTTCGAGTCGAGAAACCCGTTTGCCAAACACAATAATTTCTTTGCATTTTTTTAATAAACATTTTGAATAAAAATGCTTAGAGAGCAAATAGGAATTTTCTTTAAGGAAATTAAAGTTTTTAAATCTTTTAAGTAAATTTATTTTTTTCATTTTTTTTGTTTTTTTTTTTAATTCTTCGTTTTTATTATTATTATTATTATTATTATTATTATTTCTTATCTGTGTAAGGAAAGCACAATAAGAAAAGGCAAGTAACCGCTGAAATTTCTTTTATTACTTTATTTATTCCATTTTTTTTTTNAAAAAGAACAAAATGTGCTCAAAGTTATGCAGCACATAATTACGTTTTGATCCATTTACACATACATACATGCGTATAGATAGGTATAAATGGATATGTGCGTATGTTTGTGTGTGTGTGTGTACGTAGCTGCACCATTATTTCTGTTATACTTATTCGACAGTTTTTCGGTACGGTTGTTAGTTTTAATATTAGAGCTCGTTCGTTTCACTTTTTCCCGGTTACCTTTTTTTTTTTTTTTTTTTTTTTTTTTTTTTGCCTTCTTAGAGTTTCATTTAAGTATGGTGGCTGTCGGTTAGTTAGTGTGTGTGGGAACTGCTAATAACAAAAACGTGATAATTAGTGGCTGTTAAATATTATAAAACTCAACTAAAGTTTACTTTCCATTCACATTAAGAAAAATGCTAAAAACTTACTACACATATTCACATAAACACACACACACACACACACACACACCCATACACATACTCTCATGCATACCTCTATATATACATGATTTTACCATATATGATGTATTCAAACGGTAATAAGTTTACTCGTTGTCGAATATCGGGAAAAAGGAAAAATGAATGTAAAAAAAAGAGACAAAAAAAAAAATCAAAAACTAAAATCAAAAGCAAAAACTACCTCTAACGATGTTAAATAGTTTTCATACGGCAAACACACATTTACATCGATGATGCCGACGCTATTAACTGTGAATAGCTGGCAAATGTTATAAAAAGAAAAAGTGCTTAACTACAATGAAAACAAATCAAAATAGAAAACAATTTTTTCATTAAATTTGCTACAATGGAGTTATTAGCAGGTGTGCCTTATGAAAAATACATATTACCTAACCATAATAAAGAGGAACAACTTNTTTTTTTTTTTTTTATTTCAAAGCACAGTAGCCACAGTAGTTTTTGAATGTTACTTTGACATGCTCGACATCCGCCAGCAATTGATCAACAGGCCACGATTTTAAAGATGAATTTCAGGCTTTTGATGACCCAAATTTCATAGATAGTTAATGGATTATCCCGAAAATTATTTCATCCGGTCTCTACCACTCGTCCAAAATCAAATGCTTTTTAACTTTTCTTTTTTTTTTAAATTCTTTTGCTCATTAGACAGCAACTTGAGCACACATTTTGTCTAATCTTTAGTTTGGACACGAGTATTTTCTTGCTTACTCTTGCTCAAGAATAGAAATCAGGTAAACGCAAACGTTCGTGGAAACAATTGTTCAAATCAAATTCCTTTTTTCCAAACGTTCGGACCATCTAAACGGCACTCAATGTCTATTTGTAATAATTATTATAATAATATCTGTTATAAGTTTTAAAATGCTTTTATAAAAATATTTTAAAATGATCACTTAATAATAAAAAAATGTTTTCTTGATTTTGTGAATACGACCAAACGAATTAAACTCATTTTAATAAAAGTTTTTTTTCACAGGTAATATTAATTTACAGGTAAATTTAATTTTCATCACATGCATTTTAGAGATCATGAGAGCTTTAAAAACAAAAGGCGGATAAAACGGATAGCGGCACATACAACCATAATTAAATGGACTTATTCGGATAGAGGATAATTCTAATTTTTATAGGATTTCTTTTATATGTACTTGTGGGCATTGCAAGCGACTTGATAAAATGATTCCTTTGCTACCGTGATAAGAATGGAAAGATCAATGTTGCCGTTTGCAAACGGCCAACGGAAAGATATTAAAACGTATATGTATGTGTCTGTGTATGAAAAAATTTCTTAAAATTAAATTAAATATTTATAAATAAATTAAATATTTATGGAGTGTAAAGCTCACTTTAAAGTCTCGTTCACCATCTTTATGTTATGGTTGCTATCGCAAGTTAGATTAATCCCTCTCCTTAGATGCTTGCATGCATGCATGTAAATCTTTTTTTTTTTTTTNTTGTATTCCTAATAGAGGATAAGCACTAACAACAATTAAGATTATTAAGCTTCAACATTAAAATTTTATCATTTTTTTCTGAAATGGCGGAAACTTTCTTGTATACCTAATAGGGGATAAGCACTAACAACAACTAAGATTATCTCGCTTCAACATTAAAATTTAATGAATACTTTAAGTTTGAGTTTTTTTTTTGTTTGTTTTTCTTTATCTTAAATTTTGTAATAGTTAAAGGGAATAACAGTAAACAGGCTGGTTCGAACGAACGTTGCAAAATGTATTTAAAAATTTTATGATAATTTTTAAAAACCTTATAAAACCTTATTAAATTGAACGCTATAGACTGACTCTTTCTCTCTGTCTCTGAACTGGATATTATTATAAAACACTTAAAAAGCTTAATAAATTTTAATAGAGATTCATAATATATTTAATGGATCGTATTGGTCTTATTTTAAACAGGGTACACCACTTCACTTTACTCTCACTATACGAATGAATTATTTGAATAAAAAGTTTAAGTGTGAAATTTATTAAATTTTTTCTATAGAGCTTGTGCTTGTATCGTTTAGTTTTATTGTATAATATTTTTTGCAATTTTATTTAATAAAAAAATTTTTTTTTTAATAAAGAATTTTCTTTAATCAAATTTTATTGCTCTAGATATAAAATTAATTGAACGTTGTTGGTAAGACTTGAGATTTTATAAGTTTATTTTCTTCTTTTTCTATAAAAATATAAAATTTTTATATAAACTTTTATTTTTATTTTCATTTCTATTTATTTATTTATTTTTTATTTTTTTTTTTTTTTTTCATACGCAGTTGTATACACAAACTGAACACACACACACACAAACATACCCGTGTGTATTTAAGTAAGAATAGTTCATACACATATATGCGTATAAGGTTGTGTGTGCTTATGTAGGTGTGTATTTATTTATTTGACTTCCTTTTAAGAGTTTAAATGCTGACATGCTTACGTATACATATGCATTTACACGTCCGTTTACGAATGTGAGCAACCTTTGCAAACTTATAGATCGACTTGGGGGCAAGAATGACACATTCATGCTTATATATGAATAAAGGTACGGTACGTGTGTTGTGAAACGTTATACACAACGTTATATTAATATTTGGTTATTTTGAGGGAAACTGTGTTGATTGCTGAAGTTTTTTAATAATTTAACTGACATTTTCATTGACATGTATGTCGACGCACACATATGCTATATGTGTACCTCTTTAGATCTCCAATAGAAATTGTACTAAATTGTAGTCTACGGTACTGTAAATCGGTTCATATCTCAATTGTTGTTGTTGTTTTTGATATCGATGTTGTTGTTGTTGTTGTTGTTGTTACTCTTTTATTTTTACTTTTATTTATTTATTTATTTTATTTTAAACATGACATTTCTGCTATCTATTTTGGTCTAGAATGGCAAATGATGTTTAAATTTATTCCATCGTCATCATCATCATTCTCGCTATGGAAATAATTATTATTAACACATTCATCAGTCGACATTTTCAATTTTCTATAGAAACTATGAAAGATGTGAGAGCAAACAATCAAACAACTTTTCAAATAANACCCGTGTGTATTTAAGTAAGAATAGTTCATACACATATATGCGTATAAGGTTGTGTGTGCTTATGTAGGTGTGTATTTATTTATTTGACTTCCTTTTAAGAGTTTAAATGCTGACATGCTTACGTATACATATGCATTTACACGTCCGTTTACGAATGTGAGCAACCTTTGCAAACTTATAGATCGACTTGGGGGCAAGAATGACACATTCATGCTTATATATGAATAAAGGTACGGTACGTGTGTTGTGAAACGTTATACACAACGTTATATTAATATTTGGTTATTTTGAGGGAAACTGTGTTGATTGCTGAAGTTTTTTAATAATTTAACTGACATTTTCATTGACATGTATGTCGACGCACACATATGCTATATGTGTACCTCTTTAGATCTCCAATAGAAATTGTACTAAATTGTAGTCTACGGTACTGTAAATCGGTTCATATCTCAATTGTTGTTGTTGTTTTTGATATCGATGTTGTTGTTGTTGTTGTTGTTGTTACTCTTTTATTTTTACTTTTATTTATTTATTTATTTTATTTTAAACATGACATTTCTGCTATCTATTTTGGTCTAGAATGGCAAATGATGTTTAAATTTATTCCATCGTCATCATCATCATTCTCGCTATGGAAATAATTATTATTAACACATTCATCAGTCGACATTTTCAATTTTCTATAGAAACTATGAAAGATGTGAGAGCAAACAATCAAACAACTTTTCAAATAACTCTTGTGCTAATATTTCGCACAATTATTGCATTTTTATTTGAAAGAGCGAAAAAGCTTTAACAAAAATTTAACTTATACTTATATACGCGTCATAACGAACGACGGTAGCATGACCATGATGTAAAGTAGCATATTTTCAGGTTATCACTACACATTTTATTTATTCATACTTTCACTTTTATTCGTTTTTCCATTAATTTTTTTTTTTATTATTGTAGCTTCACTTTTTGTCGATTCTATAATCCGTTGTGAATACTTAATGCCCTAACGACTGATTGTTATTGTATTGTCACATAATTGATACATAAAACGTTATACTTGTTTCAGTGTATCGCTCGTGTTGCATAAATTTTTTTGTTTTTGTTTTTAATTTTTCAAAAATATTCTGTTAACATTTAACATGTAACAGTGTGTTTACACTTAGAATGATTTCAGTGATTTCATGAATTTTTCGTAATTTCATGTTGAAATCACAGGACAAAATTTACCATAAAAATTATCGATTTCAATGAAATTACATTGAAATGTGCCAAAATTTCTCTCTCTGTTAATATTTGTAACAATGTGTTTGCACTGAAAATGATTTCAGTGATTTCATGAATTTTTCATAATTTCATGTTGAAATCACAAGACAAAATTTACGGTAAGAAATATCGATTTCTATTGCAATTGTATTAAAATACTACTTATAACATTCTTCGCAGCTCTCGTTTTTAAGCGTGCAGTACAAAAACCTATTAATATAGATGAGTCACGTTCCAAGTCATCACATTCTATTTGATTATTAAAATCGAATTAAAGGTAGAGTAGTTAAACTTATATATAAATTTTGTGATTTAAAATCTGACTTTTTTACATATGAAAATATTAACTGATTAATAGTTATGCCCGTTTTTAGGGATAATTTATTAAAATACATTTTTTTCTCTTCTTAAGAACCAGTGATTTGAAGTGAAATGATTTGTTGAAATTACTGAAATACTCTCAGTGTAAACGCATTATTATGAAATTTGAAAAACCTTTTAAAATATGTATTTTAATTCAAGAGAATAAAAAATTATTGAGTACAAGTAAAAACGCTTAGTACTTATTGTATAAAAAAAAAAAAGAAAAGGGAAAGAAATTCTGAGAAATAATTATCTGGCATATGATATATATTTCGATATTTTCTTTCTTTTTTTTGTAAATGTTGTTATCAACATGCAAGCATATAAATGTATAATTACAACAACTTGAATGATTAAGATGAAATACGGAATCTATATTAGATATATTCGTCCTTGATTTTCGATTTGAAGATGTTGAACGCTTAACGATTTTCAGATGAAAAAGTTCAAAGTTTATTAGATTAAAATTCAGCACAAACTCAAAAAGATCATGCTATACAGTTAGGTATAAGTCAACAGCAATTACATTTCGATTGTATAGAATGGGAGAGATAAGAAGAGAAGAAAGGAAAATAGATTTCTCATGACCTCATGACAAAAATCGTAGAGTTAACATCTGCTTAGATTTGTTAAGTCTTTATATAAGAAAGCATAATCTAAATAAAATTATTACAGGCAATAAAAAATGGACTCTAGACCACACTAAGCATAAGTTCATCAAGGACAACCACCTCGTATCCTTTGTAAAATCGAGAGACAATATAGGGATAGTGTTATAATGTGCGCGCTTTTGGTGGCATTGAAAAGGAACTATTATCCACTATGAACCTCTAAAGTCTGTTGAAAATGTTTATAAATATTGTGATATTAAAGCCAAATAGTCAAACTAGATCAAGAAAGATTATTTACAGTCAAAAAAAAAACTCGAAAGATCAGTTTTTTTTCAAGGCATAGAAACGTAGCTTCATGACACAACAATCCACGTAGTGATCTTCAACTTTAGCTGGAAACTTATTATACAATTTGGGATTATTCCCTTAGACTTTCTAGACCATTTTCGATGACCACTTGTTCAGATCGATGCAGTCATATTTTATTAGAAAATTGATACACATAAGTTGGAGATGTAAGAAATTGACTCCGATGATTATTTAGATTCGAAACTATGAAGTTTCTATCGCGATAGCAACCGATGAGAGGCAAAAGATCATAAATAATAATTGATGCATATTTCAATTATTAAATTTTGTAAGAAATATTATTTAATTCAATTTGAATTTTGATCAAAATATGTGCGTAGAATTTGTTTGTTTCTACAGATCGAATATTATTAAGATCTGATGACAATACTGGGTTCGATTTAATTTCCCTTTTTTTTTTTTAAATTTAATATATAGACCCGAATTATTTAGAATTATTTATAATTATGAAAATGTTTTTTGCTCTGCTTGAAATCCGAGTCAGTTGTTTATTTGTATAGTTCGTCCTTAGTTTTTATTGCTATTGAAACGCATATTTATTACATAACAGTTTTCTCGCAATTATTCATTTTATTTTTTCTTAAGTTTTAATTAAAATCGAGCATTTTTCGCCAACTTGAAAGTTGCTCTGACCGCATTTTTTTTTTTTTTTTATTATTTTTTTATTTATTTTTTATTTTTTATTTTCTTTTACTCATTTATTTATTTATTGATTAAAGAATATAAAATTAAGAAAATTTTTCATACGTGCTTAGAGTTCTTGTTTCTACTTATGCGCAACCATGAGAATTTATTATTTGCTGCCAACTTTTCGGAAAGCGCAGCAAAACGCTTGAACTTCCTGTAAAAAAAAAAAAGAAAAAAACAACAAAAAAATTACAAACTGAGGAAAAAATTAAGTAAAAAGTAAAAAAAAAAAAAAANTTTTGATATTGTAGCGAGAATTATTGCCACAGAGTTAATTTTAGATACCCTATCAAAGATTTTAATATTTATACACTACTTGTTAGATAAGAAATATCTTAATGTATTTGAAAATTGTTCTCCCCTAGTTGTTATAATGCGATTTGAAGTGTTTATAATGCATGCAAGCATACATATTTAATATACAAAAAAAAATATATTGAGTTTTAAAATAAAAATAAAACTTTCCTTTAATTGGTTACATGAAATCTTAGGAAATTTTCTTGAAACTTGTTGCTATTAGAGCAATAAAATTCGTTTTTAATTTATTCTTAAAAAATAAAAAAAAATGCTCAATACTTGAAAATGATGTGCAGTAGAGAGATGTGTAGAGCAAGTATACAAATTTATTTGGTAACAATCGTTCACACACACACATCGTGCAGTCATAGGAAAAATTTTACTCTTTATACTTCTAAGTCTTGCTAGCATACCGATTTTTTTTTAGAAATATATGGATTGATACTGATTTTTCAATAATTTATTTATTATGTACAATTAAAACGCCGTTCATTTCAATTTATAATTTCTAACGACTTTTATTATAGCAATTACTACATGGCCCTATGGACCCATATGCTTAAATAATAAGTGATTAAATTTTTACTAGAAAATGGCTGATTAGCCAATGTTTTCCCAAGTTGTTGTTGTTTCTATTGATTGATGACATTAAGGCATCATGATTCATGAAAAATTGTAAACTATACTAAGGAATCCACGCCTGCCTGTGACTTCGATTAAAACTTTCGAAAATTACTCAAGGCACAGATAGATTTAATACTCATTTACCAAAATTTAAAGAATTCATTTTAAACAAGAACAATTGGAATCAAACCTAACTAAAACCTCGCCAAATGTGACCGCCATGTTCGCCATATTCGGCTGTATCCTTAATCCTAAGAATTCGTTAAGTCTGCTTTATGATTGTTTAAACTTTAGTTATTGTAACGTATCCATTGGTCATCACCTTTCACTCATTCAGCACTTTCTTTCGGATTAAATGAAAGAGGTCACGATTCTCGTAAATGCGGCACAGAATTCGACCTATTTAAAGTTGCCATAAAACTATGTTGCACACATACTAGTACAATAAATTATACTGTTGCGTCGTGAAATTTAAAATTGATGGAGAACTCATAAATTCATTTCAATTATCTCGGGAAATAAGGAGAACATATTTAACAATTCTAATAATGAAACGATAATTAACGACTAATGCTTAAGAAAGACAGTGATTTTATTAAAAATAATATCTACGTCAGAACGTTTTGAAAAGAATTTAAAGGATATGTGTTTTCATCTTTCTAACTTCAAGTCGTTTTCAATGTGAATCAGATCGCTTCAACGAATCCATCCTTCACGTAAATTTCTGTGAACCGTTTAATCGCTTCCACGAATGCATCCTTCACGTAAATTTCTGTGAACCGTTTAAAAATGTAAGTTTTACTGCAACCGTACGGATTTATATATAAACTTTTTTAATGCTAATCATCTAAAATTATATCGACTTCATCATAATTTAGTTCGTATACCAGAAAGTTACTTTTGCTTTGTAGGCAAGGTCTGTGCATGATAGAATATCAGCTTTTTCATATTGAAAAATAAAGTAAAAATGATATAAAAAGAAGTTCTTGTAGAGAATGATAAAACCTCTACCACGAACTTGTAGCGTACGATGATATTTAGTTACAAAAACGAACATGAAATTTGTTTTTTTTTTTTTCTATACACATCGTATATCGTATCGTATATATTGGAAATATTTCATCACATATCAGCAAACCGTATACGGGAATTTTAAAGTTTTAAGTTAAAAGTGCTGCTGTTTAACAATCAAACCCTTTAATATTACTAATCTACTGATTTCATGGTTTCCATCTCTCTCTGTCCGGCTTTGAAATAATATATCTGAAGTTCCTGATGTTCTCACTTTTAAGACGAGAATTTATATAAAAAAAAAAATTATTCCTTCTTTTTCCGTTCTTCTAGGTACAAGCCTTTCTGGTGATTACCGTGCTCAAGTGTGTAGGGAACATCACTTGAATGCTTAATCAAAAAAAAAAAAAAAAAATTAAAAAAAAAAAAGAATAAAAATCCTGTGCAAATTGTAACAAGTATGAAATTTTTTTTTAACCTTGAGGTCAAAA
>KK351034.1:2217730-2229444 GCA_000671755.1 Glossina brevipalpis | reverse complement strand
AAAATCTAATATATATAAGATCATATATAAATTAAAAATTGTCAAACAAAAAAAAAAAATAAAGAGAAAAAAAAAAAGCGTTTACTAACCTTTTCGCGAATGCCTCTCAAAAGGAATAAAAGAACAAAGAAGAAAACTTTATAATGCCTGTTGAAAAGTAACCAGTGTTAGAAGGAAAATTTTCAAAGTTTTATTTAAAAAGAAAGAAAAGCAATGGAATGAATTACTTTATCCGCTTTAAAAGGACAAGTGTTGATTTGAATTGTTTCTATAGTTTTTTTGTGTCCCTTTCGTGAAAGAAAAAACAAACAAAAAAAAGAAGGAAAATAAACTAAGTGTAGAGAGAAAAATCTTCTTAATCTTCTATAACGAATGCTAAATACCTTTCAAGTATGTTTGCAATTAATGTAAAAAGCTTAACTTTTACTAAGTTTCATTCCTACATTCATTATGGACATGGTTAAGATTCATTCATACGCAGTAATCTAACCAAGCAAGCTTCCATCAGAATCCAATGTCTCAAGTTTACTTCTCTTAACAATGAAAATACTAATATTTTGAACTGTTATAAGGAAATGAAAACTCGTTTTAAGATACCGCTTCGTGTTAAGACTCCCCCTCCCCCCCCTTTTGGTGGATGTCTTATAATATGACTGATATGTATTTTGTTATCTGTTCCGCGAACCGAATGATAAATTTAATAAACTATTATTCTTTGTCAATGGTTATAAAAACGGTTTGTAACTGAAAAATAAGTATCTGGGGATTTCATATTATTTCGTATGTGAATGGTTTTATGTTGAAATGGAACACCAGACTGAAAGGCATGATACGATTAAGTCTTAGTTTCAAATATGTGTAATATGTCGCTTGGTTAATACTTTTTCACACAGTTACTACGTTCTATGCTCGATACTTTATCAAGTTTCTAAGAGAGTTAGAGAAAAAGCAAAAGTTTTTCATTTTCTTGGTAATTTCTCCCCTTCTGTCCTTTTTTCTTTTTTTTTTTTTTTTTCTTCAAAATAGTTCAACGTTTCAATTATGGTCTTAAATGTGAAACAAAAAAGATTTATTACCAGGAAATGTTGTAAGATTTTTTTTTTTTTTTTTTTTTTTTTTTAAACTCAGTTCGCTCTAAATATATGTGTAGCTAAAGTATCCAAAAATGAGCTGACATTTTAATATTTCAATAACAAGAATTTTTATTTATTTTTTTTTTTTTCTTCTTTTTTGTTGTTAATTTCAGAATTGATTCTATTTACTTTTTGAGTTTTATATGCTATGCAATGGCATCTGACAAATGTAGCAAACAAGCCATGGAAGGTCATGCATGTAATTGCTCAAATAAAATAAATAAATAAAAATCTTTTACTATAGATGTGTGTGTGTATGTGTGTGTGTGTGTGTGTGAAATGTTCTTTAAATTTTAGTTTAAAAATGTAAAAATTTTTCATTTCTTTTTTTTTTTTTTTTGAAAAATTTTCAACAATTAAAGACTGTTACTAGCATAGGCAGACATCAAAAGAAAAATCCTTTGATTACCAATTACACTGCACTTCAGTTCACATTTGATGACAAATTTAAAGGGGAAACAGAAAAAAAAAAAATGTAAAGAAGCTTAACTTAAAACAAAATGAAATTTCATTTTCGGACAACGTAAAGAATACATATAACTGGCTTAAGTCGATTTTTTGTCACCTATCATATACGAATAATACATGAGAAGTATTCGCCGCAGTAATGGTTTTACAATATTGTTTGCTCACTAAATTTAATTTGAATGTAAAATTTATTAGCAAGTGGTTGATAGCTACAAGATATAGAAACGTACAACGGAGGATGGGATCATATCAGATGAATAGTATGTTTCTTTGTCCACATTGATTGGGTCTTTGTTGAAAGATTATTATGCAACGATGAACATTTGGAAATTTTGGAAACATTTGCGTGGCAATGAATTTATTTTATGATAAAAATATTGTAAAGACAGAGAAAAGATATATTTATCTATCCATTTAACAACAAATTTAAATTTATAAAAGAATTTTCGTGTCCCTGTGCTTTTTCATTTTACAGATGTTGTTAATATTCAGAATTTAGAATACTTTATATAAACCATTAAAATTTTTTTGGTCTTTTATAGAGTATTCGCCGTTGATCTCTAATAATGTTTTCAGCGACAACAAATTTTGTTTCAAACAAATTTTTTGTTCAACTAATGCAGGGTACTCCACTCACAAGTATGATTAACCCAAATAGAAAAGTACTAGCAAATGCATGAGAGTAACAAATTGCGCTCAAGTAATGCGATGCTATCAATTTAGAGAGAAAAATTTTGTCATCAAATTTCCTAGAAATTATTATTTAAAACAGTTTATATTGCCCTAACATAGTGAGCCTTAATTTAAACTCTCTCGCTTAACTTATTTACAGTCGTAACTTTCAATCATTTTTAGTTTATAAGGACTTGCTTGGATTTCGCTACACCTGTAGTTCTGCACTCTTATTAATGAAATGATTTTAATACGGAAACGATCGAAAGCTTCATAAACTATATCTACCCTTAACTATCAATCACTAGTTAAGGATAGATATAGTTCAGACTTCAAAACACCGTATGCACCGTGTGTCTTAAGACACTTTATATTAAAAAATATGTTCGCCGTATGGTTTGAAAATGAAAAAAGAATGTTTAGGTTCCACTTAAAATGTCTTAATAAAAGTGCACTATTTAAATTTTGTGTAATTTTTTTTTCATATAAATGGCAACTCTGAAATTTGACAGATGTCATCTATGATTGTTATGCGATTATTACAAATAGACCATGCAAAGCCCTGGCAATTCGTTCAATCGATAGTGGACTAAAGTCAAGTGAATGGCGATTTTTCGAAAAAAGTCATCTTTACGAATGAAGTGCATTTCTATCCGAATAGCTTCGTAAATAAATAAAACTATTAAATTTGAGTTTCAGAAAACCCTCACGCTATAAGAAACAAATAAATCCACAACGTACACTGTATCGGCTGCGGATTTGGTCAGGTTGCGTGATTCGGCCTTACTTTTTTTTTTGCAAATAAGGCCGAAATTGCAGGAACATGATAAGAGAATTCTTGTTTCGTCAACTGGACGGCATGAATCTGGTCGACATGTAATTTCAGCAGAACACCACCACCTGCCACACAGCGCATGAATCAATCGATTTATTGCAGCAACGATTTCCAGATCAAATTATCTCACGAAATTCTGATGCCAATTGGCGACAAGGATGAGGCTATTTCACGCCGTGAGATTTCTTTTTTTAGGGTTTTCTGACTTCTCTCAGATCTATACGGATAAACAGGAAACAATTCTTGAGCTCAAGGCCAAGATCCGACGCATTATCGTTGAGATACAGATCTTTGTCAAAAATTCATCGAAAAGAGTAATGGGCTGTCATCAGAGTTCCGAAGCCATTTGCTGGATATTTTATTCCATAATTATATGGATTATATCCATTTTATGATGTAATAAAAACATTTCAAACCCATTCAAAAAATACGTGTTTATATTTTGAAATGAAATAATGCACTCTTCTTGTGAGACCCTCTCTATATTGTTAAACGGGGTCGATAACCTATGTTGGCTAGCGCTCAATTTCTTCTTTTTTTAATCTAAGAATTTATTTCATTAGTTAAAAAAATTTTAATAATATTAATAATAATTATATTGTTTAGAGTTTAGTTTTTTATCTACTTCATATATTATTATTATTATAATTAAATGTTGTATCAATAAGTCTACAGAGCGATCCAATGAATTTCGTATAATTACAGCAAAAAAGGCAAAAGTTTCTAATTTTTTCATCTAAACTACTTGGAATTTCTATAAGAGTAATAGACTATGTAAGCATAACCATAACTTTTACTTAACATATAAAACTAAACATGTGAAATAAATTTCTGTACTAAACATTTTTGTACAAAATCTCACTGTTGAGAATATGACATAAAAACGTAAACAAATCAACCTTAAGAGAGCAAAAGAGCGTAAAAATTGAAACGAGCACAATTACTAATTTTTGTTCGATATGTATGTGTAACGGCGAGGCACGAGAAATACATGTATGCTCGAGTGTACGCGATAGTAGAATATATTGAATAGACATTTGCATGGTCCATCTAGGGAATTACATAATAAATAATGGTGTGCATAGACTTGGAATATTTGATGGCGAAGCAAGCATTTAAAATTTAACGCTAAAGCGCTTGATTATGATTATAACGAAGTATTATAAGTATGCTGCTGTCATAGATTACGAAATAAATATGTGTCCTGGGGCAATTGATAGAGACGATGCGATTAAAGTACAAGTTTTACCAGAAGACAAAGCATTCGATGCCACATGTAGTTAAGCTTTTTCCTTTTGCCTTAAATTAATTGGATAAATTGATAAAAATCTAGAAATTGAAAATAAATTGAAATTATTTGAAAATTATTATACACCTTCGAAAGCTTAAATGACTTATAATGTTGAGTTGCATATTGAAAAGTAAACTGCAAAAAAAATAAATGTAGCAGTAACAATAAGTAGAAAAAGACACATAATTTAATATTGTCTTCTTTAATCTCAGGGTTTTATATCACATAGATTGTATAAAAGTCGTTAAAAGGTCGACACGCACTGCGAAGTGGGCAGTTCACCATTCACCTCGTAGTTAGTAAGAGTTTATACCAGAATTTATAAGCCAATAATTACGAGTTAATTATGCCGAAGTATGAATATTTAACTTATTCAATAAAAATGTCAAATAACATTCACTAAATAATAATTTTTTTAAGAAACGAGACCCTCCTTGTGCGCCCACTTTCCAAAGTTGGAAAATGTAACAGCTTAAGACAATCCTCATAAGATATAATTTTTGCTATTTAATTACGAAAAAAACTTTAAAAAAATTGTGTAAAAGGTGTAGAGTATCCAAAGGTCGGTCTTACCTGACCATAATTTTTTTGTTTTTTCTCTGAATTGACTGCATTAAATTTTGGATTTAGATTTCGTTCTGTTATGAAAAGTTCTAAACTAAGACCGGGACAAATAATTATTGAACATTTGATTACAAACCATGAGGCCATGGATCAGGAACTTAAGAGTTATTCCTAAATCTTACAAATAGAATACAAGAACGAATGGATGCAAATGTCTTTCCCTTCTTTTTTTCTTTTTTTTTATATATGTATATAAATAAATTCACATAAATATCTTTTTCTGGAATTCTTTTTTTCGACTTTTTCATGACTAATCTATTATTCAACGACAAAAAAAAAAAAATTAAAAAACAAACATTTCCTAGAACTTTATAGAAACGTCCGCTCCTCTCCTTTAAATGAAGAAATTTGTCAAAAATTAAATAAGTGATCTATATAAAATCAAGGGGTATTTTTGACTCGAATTCACGTAAAAGAAAAGTTAAGTATACTTTATATTATTATGCCCTTAAAGGAGAGGAAAGCAAAGCAACGAATAATTTTACAGAATATCTAACAAGTATTAAATTTGTACTTAATATATCCCTCCCCCCTTTTTTTTCTTTTTTGTAATGTTAACAACGATAAAGTATAACATAAAAAAGTCCTTTGCAGAAGCAATAAACCCGTGATTTTGTATTTTATCCCTTTGGGAGAAACAATTTCAGTGTGCATCTTACTGACTATCGCAAACAGAAGAGATTAAGCTAATAAATGTTAACTAACTGAAAGGCATTCCCCATGGTCGCGTTTTACAAGTAGCTGGCAAGGGTGAAAATCTCTATATACATACATATAATATGAAAAACTAAAATATGATTGAAATTATGAATATTTAACTCGTAATCGTTCATTAAAAACGTTAGTAAAATTTTAAATAATTGTAGTTTGTGCTGAAATCAAAAATTAATTATCTTCCGGATCATTATTAGTAGCAATGAAATTAAAAGTTGATTGAACTGTGAAGTGAGACGCCTTACCTAGGTTATCCATTACGTTACATCGGCTTAAGGAAAATAGGAGATTATCGGTAGCATGCGAGTAATTACTTGTTGCGAAATAGATTCGTATCGGATCACGTTCAATGAGACGCTATGATCTAATAAGGAAATCAGTTAAAATATGGTATCTAGAGTTGAAATAGGTAAGTGCGAGTAAATTTGTAATAATTGCTTTAGATTTCTTTCGAAATTTTTATTCTTTAAAAACACTATAACCGCCTACCTTGATCCGATATAAAAATCAATACTCAATTCATTATTGCAAAGTTATATATGCTATGCTGATGATTAATTCACATCATCAAAATGTAAAATTATATATCCGGGAAATTTCTTGCTTGTGACACCATCCTCTTCAATATCCATATTTTCAATTTCACTCTAGTAATCAGAATGCTGTGTTTGCTGATGATAATGAATGAATTTGCATCTTGTTCGACATTTTCACTAACAACATTAATATTTTGTCGGTCGAAGGAACGTTTCGATGATGTTTGGATCTTAACAAATCTGTTATAGATTGCTATATTGTTTTAAATCTCTGCACAGTTTTGACAATAAACTCTCAGATGAACTATTATATCGTCCATAATCTGCTCGTAATGTACAAAACATAGGTAGTACAGAATAAAGATTTTTGTAGTAAACTTTTACTATTTTTGACACGTTCATTGATCATTGAACGATAAATATTTTAAAATGGCAAATATTACTCTAAACATGTGATGCCCCTCATAATAGTTTTATTTTACATATATTACTGAAATAAGTTTATTAAATCGGGACCGCAAAATGGATGATCCCAGTTTTGCCCAGAGATACCCACAGATTATGTTGAACATAATTTGCTTGTAATACATAAAATCTATCTACTGTAGTATCAACATTTTTGTAGTAAGTTTCTAGTATATTTTAGCACGTTCAGTGCTTGTTAAGCGGTCTATATTGTAAAATAGCGAATATTAGACTAAACATATGATGCCCTGGTTATGGTTAGTTCTGTTTTACATAAGTTATCGAAAAAAGGTTGCCAAATTTGAATCATGAAATGGATGTATTATTTTATTTTTATTAATTTATGCAAATTTTATCAATAGATAGCCAAAGGAAATGAATATCGCACGCTTATTCGCTCTTATGCATAATTTTGATTATAACTAATAAAATCACAAATGAATTATGTCCCATCCTTTGTTAATAGAGATATGAAAGAAAAAAATTAAATATAATATAAAAGGATTAAAACAGTAAAGGTATGAAACATTTATATGATATATTATATATTATCTTTAATTCAAAATGGATTTAGATATATTTTACGTGAAGAGCAAAGAAATCTATTGTGAAAATCTATTGTTCATCCGTCAAACAACAACTGTAAAATTGAACCAAAAAAAACACAAGAATAAGTCTTTTTTTCTTGGTTTTTTTTTTTTTTTTTTATTTGTTAAGGAAACTCTTCTCATTTACATTTTTCTTTTCAAATTATAGACTTAAACTAATTGTATCCATTCACATCTCTAAGTTTCTACTTTACGAAAATTCCAAAAATTTAATATTCAGCCTTTTTTTTCCTCTCTCTCTCTTATTTGCTTTCTTATAATTTAATGTCTTCGTAGGTTATCTGTTTGTGTAGCATACAGATGATAGTTGTTCCTTAAAGAAATTGATTGATATGTATGCACAACACACGCACACACACACACACATACACATACACGCAGATACACAAACACACATGAGCACAAAGCGTATGCTAAATTATTATGAAGAATAATATAGACAGATGGTTAGTTATGTGTATGAAATTGTGACACTCGACTTCCGTTTGCAGCAACTTCAGTTAGTAACGTTATAAGCACAACGAGGAATGTTAAGTTGTTTTAATGTAATAAAAAGACTCAAAAGAAATTTTCAGTTACAACGATTAAAATAAATCAAAAAGAAATTTTGATAAAATAAAGAGAAAATATAAAGAAAAGGACAATGAGAGAAAAGGATAGCCGATAGGATTTAAAAAGTTTTGTAGTAAGTCTTTTTTTTTCTTAATATTTGAGAATATTTAACAAAAATCTTTATTAAAAATTTCATTTTACTCAATTGTTAAATAGAAAATATCTTAAAGCATCAAAAATCATACAAAATAAAGACGATCGTTTACATACACTTTTATAAGAGAGAATCGAGAATTCCTCATTAAATCATGAGCACAATAAACCAAAAATATTTTCACTAACTGTTATGCTGTTGACTCAATGCAATCCTAAATTATGCTAAATAATTCTTGCCTTAGTTGTCATAAAGAGCTTTAGAAAATGTTTTAGTTGCAGTTTTCAAAATGGTCGTAGTAAACATTGGGAAAATAAAAAATAGAGCTCAATTCCTTTAATATTCAAATTCCCTGTTTTTGTATTATTAGTGCCACCGGTAGTCATTAAGAAATTGTCGATTTGATCAAATTCTCCTTAATATTCATCCTAAATTCTTATCATAGCTTTTTTTCTCAATCACTTTCCGTTGACCTGAGTACCCTTGCAGATATGAATGTGTTATCCCAGTTTGCTTTTTATTAATGTTAGTTGAGTTTCAATATCATTTTAATAGGTTTCGTAAATGAAATCTTTAAGAATCAAGTAGAAAATATTGAATATATTCCAATGAAGAAATGAACGAAAATGAAACATGAAATGAAATACAAAAGTGTGAGAGAATGGATTTTGATTGTGTTCGTGTCATAAAGAAATGAAAGAATATGAAACATGAGAGAGAGAAATGAAACAAAAAAGTGTGAGAGAATGGATTTTGATTGTGTTCGTGTCATAAAGAAATGAAAGAATATGAAACATGAGAGAGAGAAATGAAACAAAAAAGTGTGAAAGAGTGGATTTTGATTGTGTTCGTGTCATGAAGAAATGAAAGAATATGAAATATGAAATGAAACAAAATAAAATGAAAAAGTGTGAGAGAGAGAATAGATCTTGATTATGTTCGTATCACAAAGAAATGAAAAGTAATATGAAATATGAGATGAGAAATACAAAAGTGTGTGCAGAGATCCTGATTGAGTTCGTGTCCATTTAATCGAGATAGAAATTTCGCAATTTAAAACGTATTTACTGTCATTTTTCCTTTGTCTGTATTTATAACTTACTAACTATCATTATAATTGCTAACAACTGCAGTCAAGTTTATACATTATGCTTTCCTTGACTCATTGTGCCCCGTACGCGCTTCTTCTTCACTCGCTTCTACTTTGCTTTATCTTTAGAACTTTACATTATATTTGTTATTACCTTTGGTATATTAGTCTTTTGAGTTAAACTTACGTGGCATTATTAGGTTACAAAATTTTATTATTTGAAAGCAAATCACGTTTATGTTTGAAGACGACATTTTGATGACAATAATCTCCCTCTTCTCTGACAATATAGATACAACTCTCAATATTCATACAGATAAAAGATATAGAAGAATGGTATATAGAAGAAGAGATACATATTGAAACAAGAGAATTTAAAAAAAACAAAAAAAAAAAAAGGCATAAGAGTAGGTTTTAAAGGAACCACCCCCTAACCCTACCCCCATCTCCACCACCATTTATGCTATTCATGTCATCAATAAGTAGTTTAATAATGGTGATATGATTCGGGGAATTCAACATATGATATGGATACGATAATTGCTTTACCAGAAACCAGTAGTATAGGCCAGCATTGCAATTTCAAAGATTTAGTTAGTTGCCTATAAGACTGTCGAACTTCAGCAAACTATAGATGTTACCATGTTTTTCGAAAGAGAGGGATATAACATATAGTATCATACCAATATTACCGAAAATTTTGTAATTATGGTGAATTAAGCAGAGAATTGTTTTAGAATATGATGAACTTAAAATTATGGCTGAACACAAAGACTTTCTATCTAGTTTTGTTACACTGTTATAATTTCAACTAATTCGATTGTGTTTCAATTTCATTCTCAAACACATTACCATCTTTTTACTAAATATTATAGAAACCTACTTTTATTTTGGATTTATAGCGAAGTATGTACACGAAATATAATATATATATATGGTACATATATATATATATATATATGGTACTATAGCAGCTATAGTATCATATATGCACTTAAAAATCTTTTAGATACTATTTTATATATATTTCCCTGCATACGTATTTATGCATAAGAGTGTGCATATATTAGTCTATCTATTTAAGTGCTGTATATATTCCTTATATGTTTTTTTTTTTTTTTTTTTTTTTTTTTTTTTACTTCCAAAATTCTGACTTACATATATGCATATGTGTGTGTATGACTTGTATATAAAATATCTGTGTATCTTATTATTCCTGGTGTATCTCAGAAAATTACAAAAAGGCTGCACCCATAAAATATATAATACAACATATGTAGTACTCTCGTATGATACAGAAATATATGCATTTGTCTTTTACTAGTTCATAATATATACTCTTTATAAGAAAAAGAATTTATTGTCTGTGCCTTTGCTTATGCAACGAAATTATTGTATTATATTCCAAAAATGTATGCTGTAGAAAACTAAACCAATTTAAATGATGGATTATTTGATTTGATAAGTAAGTAAGCATTTAGAGAATTAATTGTTTTTGTTTGTTATTCTATAACTTAATTGTCTTCTTCAAGCGCTTTATTATTTACTTATATTTCAATTATTTTTAAATTACTTTTGTGGATCATGCTTGTTTGTCTGTCTATTTTATTATTACAATAAATTGTAAACTTCAAAGAAATTAAATTTTTCTTTCTTTTATATTTTTTTTACTTTAATTCTCCGTACGTATAGTCTATTATTATTTAGATATCAAATACCAATTTTGATACTTCGAACCTTATACGCTACTAGTAAGATAATATTTTATCCTAATTTACAATTAATTCAAATTAATTACAAATCACTTTTTCGAGATGTATGATATTTGGTGTTTACGTTTTTTAATTTTGCAAAGGTCCTAATACACAACATTAGTACAATTATTAATGGGAAGTTAGCTCCCACACATAGTTTCCTGGCCCATCTTTTTGTCTTTGCTAAAACATGGGCTAACTTGACAGTTGGTAAATGTCTTTGCTAAAATAATAAATAATAAAGCAGTATGGAAAAATAAAAACAAAATGCTTACAAAAATTTAATATAAAACCACGCTTTACATTACAAAAAAAAATTCAAAAAAAAATTTATAATTACTATTCATCAGGAACAGTGCACTAGTAGTTGGACAAAAATTATAATGTACAAAGCGCGTTATATGAAATTTTAAAGAAATAATATAACTCCAGTTTTTCGACATATATATTAAAGGACTCTAAAAGCTATCAGAAAATCCGAACATCATCATCCTAAACAGGGGACGTCATAGTCAATAGTCTCTATATATACACTATTCCCTATATACGTGAAAAACTTAAATTGTTATGAAAAAAATTTTAAAGAAATAATATACCTTCAGTTTTTTTTTTATATATATATATTAAAGGGCTCTCTAAAAGTTTTACAAGAAAACCTAACATCATTACTCTGAATAGGGGACATTGTAGTCAAAAGTGTCCATATATACTATTCTCTATATATGTTTATATTGTTCAGCTTAAATGTTAGTTAAAATATCTCCTACCTCACACTGCCTATACTTACATTCCGTGGAATTTTTTCTAACTGTTCTGAG
>KK351034.1:2206185-2217536 GCA_000671755.1 Glossina brevipalpis | reverse complement strand
TAATATTTTAAATGTCTCATTTGCTTCTATCCAAAAAAAAAATTGTCAAAATATACTTTTTTTTTTTTTTTTAATTTTTTTACAGGGGGGTTAACCCTTAATGTAATCTCTGTGGAAAAAAAAAAAAAATTTGAAAATAAACTTTTTTTCAAAGTAAATTAAAAGGTAGAAAAAATGAATTTTTTTCCCATCATTTTTATATAATTACACATTAAAGCTTGCAGCGTTTCTTACAAATTAATATTTTAAACGTCTCATTTGCTTCTATCCAAAAAAAAAAATTGTCAAAATATACTTTTTTTTTTTTTTTTAATGTTGTTACAGTGGTGTTAACCCTTAATGTAATCTCTGTGTAAGATATATAAGAATTGATTTGAAGTTTACATATATACCTTTAGATTGTAATCACTTATCACATTCATTTTCATATTCACTTACCATTATAGCCAGAGCATTCGCGGTTGTTTTTAAATTTCTTACAGGTTTATATAAATGTTATTGTGATCTTTTTTTACTTAACCCATGTGATGAAGCATGTGAAAGACTTCTAGCCCAATTTGATGCTTAGTCAACAGATTGTAGAATTTTCATATATGCATTTTGTTCTAATCTCTTTAAAAGTTCAAAACACTCCAGCGTACACATAAGTCTCCAAAAGTTTTTCTTTTCGCTTTTGGTATGAAAAAAAGCGCTTATTTGAAAAGAATAGTAAAAGGTAAGTAACGCCGTCGGCTTTCGGCGCTTTTTTTGTAGAAATTGGATTCTAATTCAAAACTCACAAAAACTCACAAAAACTCTCAAAAACTTCATATACTGCTGTTGTAGACATAAAATAATGAGACTATTTTTTCTTTTTTTTTTTTGTAATATTCGATATGTAGCTTTGGTAGGTTGGTAAGACTGGTGTGAACAAATAACATAAATTTTCAAAAATATGCACAATTAGCCTTGGTTAGCAATAGCAGCGTTTTTTTTTATCAGCGATTTGTCTTTTTTTTTTTTTTGTTTCACTTGTAGCACCATATTCATTAGATTGGGGAACAGTTTTCGGGTCATACGTATAAATGCAAGTTTCATCGATAAGAATTATACATTTTTTTTTTTTTTTGCATTTCTTTTGACACTTCAACCCAATGTTGTTTTACAAACAAGCTCAAAATCTTTAGAACAAGACGAGAAGACATGCTAAATAAAGCCAAATCATCCTTTACAATTGTTTTATATTAATCCTTTCGATACACTTTCTTCTCGAACGTTCAAGAACGAAAGTCACATAACCAATTAGTCAAAAAAATAATCAAGATACTAGAGATATAAGTGCAAAATTAAAGGCTTCCTCCAACCTTATTTTTTTACAATCTCCAAAAAGAAAAAAAAAAAAAAAGAAAAAGAAATTCTTTCGATATATCAACAATATCTAGAAGTTCTTGTTTTGAGTCAATCGGCGAATGTTTTATTTTTGTTAATTTTGAGAAAAAAAATTCGACACTAAGATTTTTTTTTTTGTCTACTATTCAGTTGAAAAAAATATATAAAAAGAAAAATAAAAGAAAGAAAATTTAACTTTTAAAGAGAAACACGTTATCTTTTAACTAGAAAAGCGATCAAGATGTTAGCAAAAATTTGAATAAAAAGGAATGAAAGAAAGGAAATAGCGAAACAAGAAAAATATAAGAAGCAAAAGACAAGAGATAACTTTTCCAACCCAAAAAGCTTACATCGCTTTACACGATTTCTTTTAATGTAATAAGTATGCAGGGAAAGGTCGTGATTTTTTACGGAAGAAAATTCTTCAAAAACTTAAAACGAATTACGAATTCCACTTAACTAAATATTTGTTCAAAAGTCTTGAACAACCGGATCATTATTATTCAATATTGTTTAACCCCCGCATTTTTATAAATGTTACTAATAATAATAAAAAATGTCTGAAGAAATTATTAAATATTGTTCAAGCGTTGAACTGAAATATTTATTAAATAGGGTTTAACCGATTTAAATATTATAAATAAAGCTGACCGTTTTTTTTTCTCTGTAAAATAAGGCGTTTTGCTTTTTAGATTTTCTTTTTTTTCATTTTTACTTCTTTTAATCGGATCGCTTATGTACATTCATTCATATTAACCTCAAAACGAGAGAGAGCGTTAAATGAGGACTTCTTCATATAAAAATCCAACTCTCTATTCGAATGCAATTTTATATCAAAATTTTAAACCAATCGTTAAAGAAACTTTCAATGATTATCGGTTTTGAACAAAAGAATATTTTATACATTTTTATTTAAATATAAATTATATATATTGGTCACTTATCTACATTTTATTTAATTATCATCTATTCTTCGATTTCTTTTCCGAGATAGTTGTTTGTGAATGCGAATGAATGAATTGCTCGTGAAGACCTTGGATTGTTATCATGACGTCAACTTCATCTAAAACACAAAAACAATTATTTCCTTTAGATCGAAAATTCGAAATTTCAGACTTCAATCGAGAATTTTTCCTAGAGTGAAAATAATAATATGTTCATTTAATTGTGTGTATTGATCCAAGTCATCGCCGCGGATTGCAATTTTTATGTTTATATCAGGAACGAAGTTGGCAAATTTTGCAGTTATTCCAGCTATTTACATCGCCATTTCATATGGTTAGCGACAAATGCAAAACACCAACATATGAACATTTCATATCTTGGCGACAAGTACAAAACGCCAGCATATGAATTGGCAGTGCAGATAGCCGAAGAAACTGCAAAACTTATCAAATTCGTTCCTGATATAAACATAAAAATTGCAGTTCGCGGCGAAAACTTGGATCAGTACACACAAATAAATGGGCATATTATTATTGGCACTCCAGGAAAAATGCTCGATTAGAGTCTCAAATTAAGATTTTCGACTTGAAGAAAATGTCTTTGTATTATAGATGAAGCTGATGTTATGATAACAGGCCAAGGTCTTCAAGCTCAATCCATAAGTATTCACAAGCAGCTACGTTGGAAGTGTCAAATGTTACGTCTTCTCGGCCATTTATGAGAAGGATGTTATAGATTTTCCTCGATATATTGTCCCCTTCACCAAATGTAAGACTTAACTTAAGAGGGAAGAAGTGACGTTAGGCAGCATAAAACAATACTATATACGATGCCGTTCGCCAGAAGATAAATAATATAAATTAATAGAGAATATATATCGAAATATTACAATTGATTAAACGATTATATTCTATCACTCCTGCAAAGATGTCTGCTTGGCTAGCTGGAAAAATGTCTTCTGATGGGCATTCAGTATTATGTATTATCTGGCGAAATCAATTAGATATAATACTTTATATATAAATCGAAGGCAGAAAAGTATAAAAATACTTTTACTTTTCAGCGATTAACATTAAAATCTTATTCATTAATTCATTAGCTACAGTCTCATTTAATGTATTCAGCCGTGCTGCTAGAAATTCTCCGAATTTAGTGTACAATATCTCACGCGCGGTAGGCCTTTGTAAGGCGTACGGTGAAGGTAATGCTTGTTTAGGATTTGGTTCGCCGATAGCGCCAACGGTGGTAACACCACGCGTTTCTTTAGCTAAGCTTACCAAAGAACTAGCGATTGATAAACGATCATCCAACATATCAACGTCAGGATCATCATCTAAATCACTACCGTCGGCTTGTTCATCAATGACTAGATTTTGATTGGAATTATGAAGATTCTTGTTATTAACAGTATTTAAATTTGTTGCTTGATGGGGTTTATCCTTGATGGCGTTACGAGGGTTAGAAGGTATTTTTTGATTATTTGCCGGTTTTGACTGAGATAAAGTATCTATAGAAATCGTGTCATCTAAGGAATCTACTTCTTCTTTAATATAAATAGATGGTGAGGATGAACAGGAGCGTGTAATAAGAGAGCGAGCTCTTGATAAAGGTCTCATAACGTTTGCGCCGTTGGCTGTGAATTTTTGTAGGGCTGCTAAAGCTGTCGCGTTTAAATTAAGCAACATTTCCGGCTGTAATTGTATAGGTGTCTGCGGTGTTACTGGGGTGTTAGGAGGATTCACAGGAGTTATAAGAGTTGTTTGGCAACTATTCGGAGTTGTTTGCTGCGGTATCGCAGCTAAATTTAATGTGGACACTATTTGCTGTGGTTGCAATTGCTGTTGCGTCTGTTGCTGTTGTTGTTGTTGTTGTTGCTGCTGCTGCTGCTGCTGCTGCTGCTGCTGTTGCTGCGGTAGCTGTTGTTGTTGCAGATGTAGTTTAGGTTGATTTTGCGGGTTATTAGGATCATTGGGAGCAAAATATTGATACTCATCTATGCCGTTACTATTATTGGATACATTTTGTACGGTCTGTGGTGGTACATCACCTGATTTGGCACGTTCTCGTGACCTTTGAAAAAGTAAATCAAATTTAACTATAAATGTAAATGTGTTTTCCCTTCATTTACTTTATATAGCAAAAACACTCACTTTCTTTCACGTATCACTTCTTTCAGAAAAGCCATTTCCTCATAATATTCCCATTTGGACTTGAAGCGTGTTCCTAACATTTTTTCATGATTCAGTTCACGACGAAATATTTCTCTTAACGAGGTGAACGTTCGCTGTACCCTTTCACCATTAACATTAAAAATTCGACCCAATTCATTCCACTTTAAAGCCTTTTTCTTATCCGAACGTTTATAATGAGGTAAACGACAGTCCCATAGAATAGGATTTAAGCGTACCATTTCGATTAAACGTCTCTTTTCGATATTGTGACGAGCAAAAGCCATTCTTAAACATTTATTAATTATAGGGGAGGGCGGGAGGTGGTTGGCAATATACGAAAAGAAAAAAACGTTTAACTCGATTTCTCTTTAAGTAGCAAATTTCTCTTTTTATGTTTGCATGCATTTATAATGCAAGTTGGCTTAAATGCAATTCTCATTTGGCCAAAAGCATGTTCTCTTTGGTTTTGCACACCTTTATTGCAGAGGGATTATTTTGCTTCGCTTTTGCTTTTACTTTTGCTTTTGCAAATATACGGTAAGTTGGTGTGCTGTCTATTGCCAAGTATAGTTGTTGGCGTTGGCAGCTGGCACACATTACCAATACCAATTTTGTTTAGCAATATGGCGCATGTCCGTTGCCGTTGTTGGTACTTGCATTCATGTGTAGGTATAACAAAACTTTATTGCTTTTCTCACACTAAACGGATGCTGGGCCGCAGGTGTATTAACGTGGTATGGGAGATGTTTTTCTTGCAAATTTTGTTAGTATACCTGAAATAATTAAATAAAATTAAATAATAAATATATTAATTTTATTAGATACCTTTGAAATGAATATTTTCTTCCTATATTCACGTTGTACTATGCAAACTAACTGCCCAATAGAAACTGAACACATTTTCTAATAAATTTCTTTTTTCCAGAAAAAAAAAGAAAAAAAAAAAAAAAAAGAAGGTAAAGAAAAGCTAACTTGATGGACAAAAAATTTCTTGCAAGTGTTTTAAAAATGTTACTAGAAAATATTCAACACATTTCTTAAAGGCTTGCCACATGATAAGTATTTCAAGACAAAGAAAAGCAGTTCAAATAATTTGATGCCTAAAGTGTTTTTGAAAAAATATTTGGATTTTTTTAGAATGTCATGAAATGAATTTTTATGGAATTATCTACGAGACGTATGAAGCTATTGATGATGATTAATTTATCATTTCTTATTGCTATTCTGTTGATGCTAAGGAGAAGAAGGAGAAGTCATTTTGTATTCCATGTGTAATGCTTGAAGCCCATAAAAGTAGTCAAACTACCTATCTCTTTTCTAGCCACGTGCGAGACCTAATGATAATGATTAGATGATCTAATTTTGCTACGTCCATCCGTCCTTTCACTTGTAGTAGAAAAATTCCTAAGTTCTAAAAAGAAGACACAGAGTTGAAATTTATCACACATACTCTTGATTGATATTTATAATGTAGGCGTAATTCCCCATATAAAAATGATCCTTTCAATTTAAAACACGTAAAAAAGAAAGAAAAGAAAAAATGAAAAATTTTTAAAGTTTAATATGTTAATAATATTATCACTTGTTCTAGTATATATTGTAGTTTCCAACATTTCAATCAGTGTTATCTCGAGGGCTCATAACTAGTAAAAAAATGTTTAAACTGGTTCGTCTTAAATAACAAAGTTTTCTTAATTTTTTTGTTTTTTTGGTATATTTTCGTAAACCTTGTTTAAAAACATTCAAAATAAAAAACAAATGAGAAACATTTTTGTTATAAAATAATTTTTCTAAGTTTTTTTTTTTTTTAAATTATTATAATTTTCTTTTATTTGTTTTTTTTTTTTTTTAATGTAAATTATTGCGAATTTTTTTTAACAATTTTATATATAATTCATGCTGGGTTTTTTTTTTTTGTTTACTTTTATAATAATGCGTAAATTTGTAAATAAATCAAAAATATCATAAGTGCGCTTTACGTGTGTTACGAATGTTATACATACACGTTAGAGGGGTAAACGTAAAAGGCTCTGATATTTTACTACCAATAAAAACAAAATAATTTGTTTGTCATGTAAAATGATTTTAGCTTTTGAATAATAAGAAGAAGCTACAATAACAATTAAACGTCATACCAATCGCGAGTACACACACACACAGCCCAACGTACAATGAGCTACTGAACGAACAAATTTCGTATAAACAACCAACTAAGAAAATCACAAAAATCATATCGTATGAATGCGGGGGGAATTGATATTCTTTTGCATACATAGCTAACGAACTAACGAGCTATAAACAATTCTTTAGTTTAATTTTCCGTTGTTATTTCTATTGCTATTGTTGTTTTTGTTTTCATTTTTCTGTACCAAAAGAATTAATATGTAAGCAACGAGCGAACTTGAGAGTACAAGTACATCGACATTATACGTTGTTGGTTGGTTGATTGTTTAAGTGTGGTTGAACCAATTATATGAATAAAATGTATACACCATATGCCTATGTGTGTGCATGTATGAAGTGTTATGTATACGATGTCTTGTCTCTCGGTATTTTTGTATATATCGTTTATTAACAACAATAAAATTCAATTTATTTCAATTAACAAAACAACCAAATCGACCAACACTACACTACCGGGGGTACTATGTTTAAATATGCTGACAATGCAAAGATACACATGCATATGCATAGTTTTATTATAGTAATTTTTTAATAAAAAGCCACTTTATAAAATAAACTTTGTCACCAATTTTTTCCCCATACTGAGATTTAAATATCAAAGAATCTTTTTAAAAGCATCATAAATTCCTTTACTAAATAAATATACATTTGTAAACGCCGTCACTACCAACACCAGAAAATAATTTTAACAAATGAAGAATAATTTCAAAAAAAAACAGATTAACAATTTTTTTTAAAGAATTTTTTCAATATAATTATACTCACTTAACAATATTTTGGTATAAGATTTGTAGAAAAATTCTTAGCAAAATTTTTATTTTCTATCACCACCACCACCAACAACTACAATAACAACTAAACAACTACTAACTCTCGTTAAGTCAAAAACACATAGTTTTGAAGTCTTATACACTTTATATCGCGGAAAACATATACAATGACAAGAATAAAACCAAAAATTTTGTTTTTGCTTTTTCGCAGTACTGGATGCTGTACTGTGTTTTTGCTGTGCGTACTGATTGTTATGTACATTTATAAACAATCGTGTATTTTGCGAATAATATGTATTTTGTGCTCTTATTCTCTCAATAACAAAATTCAAACTCTTTCTCTTTTAACATTTTGCTCTTAAAAAGTTACCGTTAATATAATATTACAGAACAACTATAGATAGGTAATGTACGTATGTATGCATGATTGTATTTGTAGGTTATTATAGATAATGGTAGATTGTATTGAGTCTGTATGACTGCTCTCTTACTATTCTTTTGTTGTGTATTTGCATTTAAAATTGGTAGGTGTTGTATTACACAAAGAGAGCTTGTGCGAGAATAAGATAAAGAGCAATCGAGAGAGTAATTCTTTGTTATTATTATTCTTCTTAAGATTTTTTATATTCATGTTAATCAAGCATACACACACCCACACTCATATGAAAACATCATACAAAACAATAAAGATAATAACGATTGGTTAGTATATGAATACAAAGCAGAGTTGTTTATATATATATATATATATATATATATATATATAAAAGAAAAAAGAAAATAAAAAAAATAATGATAACTATAAATATTTAAAAAAAAATATATGTGATAATAAATAATTTAAATTAATTACAAAGCTTAATGAATAAAAAGCATTCAGTTTTCTAACCTCAAACCAGGATAGTTAATGTTCGAACTTAGAAACCTTACACATACATGAATAGAGACAGTGTACAATATTTATGCGTTTCCCCGTTAAAGTATAAATGATTACAAGAGCATCGGTCAATTTACTAAAACAGTAAGTGAAACTCAAGCGACTGAGTTAGGTTTCTTTTTGGAACTTCCATACAAACCTATTTTCCGCTTCATGTTTTTACTAAAATATTCTATTATGCAGTTCAAGTAACATTTGATCATTGTATACAAAATAATGTTTATTTATATTAGAAATTAAATTTGTTTTTATTGGACTCGTTGACCCGTTGAGGGTTGATACGTAACTTTCAGTTCCTCCTAAGAATTTTCTTGTATACCTGCCTGAAATGCCTTCCTTGAAGTGATAACTTCAGATATTGCAAAAAAAAAAGAAGGAAGTTTTACGCAACTGAGAATTTTGTATGTTCAGCGATATAAAAATTTTCTGACTTGTTTATGTTGTGAGTAATAAGTAGAAATCGTTAAAAAAGTGAAAAAAAAATTAAAATTTGATCGTTCATAATTTTGTGTGATTTTGGCCGATTTTTTCTATTTTTGAGCATGACTAGTATAGTATAAATTGGGAAAATCTCAGAAGTCTATTTTTCATAATTTATGAGTAAAGAGCACATAATATTTGCTTAGCGAAACAGAAACTCTCTCAGTTTACGCTTTACTGTAAGCATGTTTTTTGACCGTTTTAGCCCATTTTCAACACCAAATTGCGAGCAAGAACTTCGAATATTTCTGGCAAATCTGAAGATGATATTTTAATTTTTACGCCCAAAAGAGAATCAACGACACACATCACAGAATGGATTCACAGATGGACACACATGACTTGCTTTAATTAATAATTATGTACATACTTTATAGACCCTCTAAAGTCGCCTTTTGGATGCAAACGTTATGAGTATACACCCATCTTTCGGTGATGTATAAATAAAAAAAAAAATTAGACGAAACCATATATCAGATGAATGCGTTTCATAAATACATCCTTGCTTAAATCCACGGATAACTTTTAGCCTGTAGTTAAAGTACGGCGTGCCAAATGTTCGACACACATGCAACATGAGAAACCGAAAGAATCAAGTGAATTATAATTTAATCCCGTTACAGCGCGGTGGAAATGCAAAAAAATTAAATTTACTCTTAATATCGCGTGTATCTGAACCGAATCTGAATCGTTAAATACAAATCGAATTTAATTAATGGACCTAAATGAAAACAAGGCTTCAATCCCCAATATCGCTTATAATTATTATAACTAGTTTCATCGTAGTCCCTTAGAACATACATAATAGTTAGCCTTAGGAGTCATATTTTTTAATTTGTTTTTTTTTTTATTTTGATTCAATTTATATTTTATTATTATTAAAATTTCATATACAATCTACATTTATATATGAACGGAAAACTAATAAATTTTGAATTTTGTTTGTTTAGTACAAAAATTTCCTCTTTCACAATGAATTAAGTTATTTACTTATGATTCTCACAGTCAGTTATTAAAATGTATATAAAATTTGTCATAAACTTGGTTACGTACATTTAAAGGACAAAATATAATATATTTTTTACAATAATAGCATTATATAAGCTATACAGACTCTTGAACAGAAAGTTGTTTTAAGATCTTTTTGGCCATTTTTACTTCTTTATGAACGATATTCTCAACGCGCGCATTGCCAAGAATTAGGAAGATAGAAAGTAAAACTTGAAACTTACCTTGTCCTTAAACTTGATTCACCTCATTATACTTACAAAATTTGAAAAAAAAAAAAAACTAAAACAAAGAAAACGTATCTAAAATGTTGTAACAATATTTAATAGATACTACCCAATACCATTTGTGTAAAGAAAATTCTAATCGATACATTGGCGCTATACATAACTAAAGTGAAAAAAACGGAATTTTCAAATTTCCCCTTCAAATGATGGGTACACAAGATTCGCGCCAACACGCGGAAAGATAGAGTTTTTTTTCTCTTTGATATTTAAATTACAGTATTGGCCACAAATGTTTTAATGGAAAAAAGTTTTTAGCATATTGACTGAGTAGGCAGAAATGAAAAACAGTTGAAGAGTTAGTAAACAAATGCCGAGAAAATAAAATAAATCCTTTAAAAAATGTTAGTCATTGAAATTTCAACAGAAAACTTTTAATATCAAGAGTTGTGCATATATATATATATATATATATATAAATATATAGTAGATAAGTAAATAAAAAAACAAATGAATGTAATAAACTAAATTATACTTATTTAAGGCAACTATTTGAGGTTTTATGAACTCAAATAATATGACAAAAAAAAAAAAAGTAAATTGAGATTTTGCCTTATTTGAATAATAAAAAAAAAAAGAAAAAGAAGAAAAGATGAGACAAAGGAAGTAAAATACAAAGCGAATCTGATATACCCATCATCTCAAGCAAGTACATCTAATTCTCTTTTTACGCGGTTTATCATTTCATTTTGTTTTTTTAACATTAATTTGATATTACTTGTGAGGAATAGTCATTTCCTGATAACATATATAGGAGATTAGTTATACGAATACGAATCCATTGCGAATGTAGAGCTCGTTCTTTACTTAACCAGGTTTTCGTAACTTTATTTTGTTTGGTATTTACTTACACGGTTTTTTTTCCAATGTGTAAAACGAGAATTTTTAATCATCTATATGTAACGCAAGTACATACACAAGCACAGTACTCTTGTCTTGTCGCCAAAGAATACGGAACTTATTCTTTCTCGACTGCTTGGTGCTTACATAACATGTTTTTCTTTTTTTCGTTTTCTTTTAGAAAATATTTTCTACATCCCATGAAAATAGAATTTTGTAATTATGTGTTAGGTACTTGCGTTGATTTTGGCTATTTTTTCCTTTGATAATATCATTTATTGAGAAAAATTGATACAATATTTTCTACATTATTTTCTACATCATTTTCTACATTATTTTCTACATCATTTTCTACATTATTTTC